>JBBPDB010059825.1:0-10586 GCA_037974465.1 Brachypetersius altus | reverse complement strand
ATACCTCAGCATATGCTGGAACTAGGGCAAACAGAATCAGAGCAAAACAGAAAACAAGAAAAGAAACAGAAAAACAAAACATGGCACGGCTACACGAGTCCAAACATGACAATACTGATCACCGCCTGATCATCTGGAATCTGCACCTGTTTACTGGTTCAGGCCTCTAAGTTAGATATTGCTTTTTTAGGCTTGAATAATTCATTCATAGGTCAAAAATAATGATCAGAGGAGTTAGAGAAAAGAAAGAGAATTTTAAATTGGGATAGAGCTGAGATTAGGGGAAGGCTCTTTCTCAATGGCTGAATTTAATACGTTTCAATATCACATATTGCTGGTAAACTGAGCTCGGTTGTGTCTAGGAGAAACAAGCTGGACAGAGAAGGGTCTTGCTCTGAAAGTTCTTTTCCCCTGGGATGAGTCAGGCATGCAGAACACAGGGAAGCGACTCCTGTTCAGAGGCTCTGCTTCAATATAAAAAGCCTGATGGTAAAGCTGGACGGTCCCTGTAACACTAAAGTGCTTGCCGTGATCCCTTTCAGGGAAGCCGCAGAGCCTCTAGACACAAAACTTTTATCCTTGGAAGAATTGAGTCTGACAGCAGATCAGCGAAGGGCCTAAATCTTTCATCGCGTCTGAAACACAGCCTTCATTACAGAGGCCACAGAATGCAGGAGAGCAGATCTGGACCTTCACAGCAATGCTGGGGGTCCCCCAGGGGTGGTCTGAATATCATCAGTAAAAATGCACATGTTCTAGATACATTACTGACTGTTAGTCCTAGATGTTGCACTGACTGTAGAGTCATAGTAGGTTTCAATCTTTTCTTGATATGTTGCTGATTGTAGAGTCACAAAGGGTTGGTCAGTTAGTCAGTTCTTGATAGGTCACTGACTGTAGAGCTGTGCTGTAAGCAGGTATCAGACAGTATTAATGTGTTATAGATTCAGAAAAAACAGAGTGTGTCATACATCTGTTTTTAATCTAGAACAGTCACTAATGTTTATGTGCAATGCCATTAGCTTGGTGCCGACAAGCAAAAATTAGCAATATAGCAGAGGTTTTGGTCAGGTTCTGCATGGTTCTGCAATGGGCTGTAGCCAGTTCAGGATGCAAATTTCACCCTAAATGATCACTTTCTCAGCTTTCCCTCTGAAGCAAAGATGAAAGCAGATTAAAAAGCTCAGAACATACACTGAGCTAAAGGAGAGTTAAAAGTTCAAGAGGGAGTGAACTGATGTTTTATTCAGGTTTAACCTGGGCTGAAAGCACACATTCCTGCCATTTTTTGAGTACTTTGTCCTTCACCTTCATAACTCATCTTCACCTCATAAAGAGTGATGGGCTCCTGACACTGGAGAAGGGCTGCACAATATATTGTCTGTTAATCGTTATCACGATATTCAGGTAAGTTTTTGTAAGTGTTAAATTAAGACTAAAATATATAATATATATCTATTTTCTTCTTGGGTGTCCTGTATTGTAGCTCTTTCAAAAGACAGCATGGGCTGAAACTCTCCTTAGAACTTCAGCATGAGTGGGCAGGGTTAAACTGCTGAAGGCTGAATTAGGAGACATATGGGGTTTTGTGAAAAAATGGGCTGCTTTTGTACCTTAGTGTAAATGTGTACTGTGTGGATGTTGCATTGAACCTTTACATATTTTAAGTCTTTTTAATTCCAGAGGTGATCTTTAATAATTTGAAAGGCATTACAATCACAATATGTACCAGTAACATAAAAATACTGAAATTCTGTCTGTATCATGCAGCCCTAAACTGGAATAAATCAGGTCAGCAGTTTGTAGCACGGGATGATCAGCAGATCTCGGGGCATTAACCCCATCCATCGCTTTGGTAAGATTGCTTCTGTAAAAAAAAAAAAAGTAAAATAAATAAATAAATAAATAAATGTATTCGCCTCAGGCTTGTAGAACATTTCATAAAACTCCATCAGAAGCACATTGCCCTGGGTGCAAACCCCTCCTTCCTTCTGAGGGAGATTTCTGCACTGGAGGAGAGGTAAACACTGCCACGCTGGTAAACAGATATGCCCGGGTAAACATTTTAGCTCAAATAGTGTGTAAATGATGTGCAGACGATCTTAAAGCTTAGCCTGGCCACCTCGATATTCTCATGCAACCCTCACAGAGCTATGAAATAAGCTTTGGGAGGAGAACCACGCCTTAACCCCATCTTATTTAACATCCAGTCAATTCCCAGATCTACTTTCTGCTTCTTGTGATAAAGTGTTGCCACACTACCTGCTCCCCATCTCTTCCACAGCCCTCATTTCTGTCTCTGTTTATCCAGGGGTTCCATACCTTCCAACTTAAAGAAGCTCAAGTTTTCAGAGCTCTGTCCTCCTACAGTCAAGAAGAATTTTCACACAGTTCATTGGGACTGTTTTTTTTTTCAGTTTCCAACACTAAGAACTGGGTTAAACCAATCCTACGCTTCACAGTGGCCCATTTAACACTGGCTTGCTGACCAGCATCATTACATTCTGCAACACAGTCAATGAAACGGTTCATTGTTGAGTTCTTTACAGTGGAGGTGTATGGATTTGAATAGAATAGAATAGAATAACTGTCATTGCAGAGGTACAACGAGATTAAGTTAGCAGTTTTGGTAGTCAGTGCTCTGAATAATAAATAAAATAACAATGAAGCAGTAAATAGGAAGGTAATGAACAGTTGTGGCTGCAGTGCTAAAGCTCAGCTATGCAGTGCACTTGTTAAACAGCATAATGGTGATGAAAGCCACTGTCCTAACCATTTGCACCAAATCATCAGTGCCATTGGTTATCATTATTTTGTTACAATATAATGTTCTTGTTGTTGCCCTGTTGTTATTGTCTTATTTTCTATTGTCTTATTATCTTTTTGTTGCACTGAGCATAAAGAGTATAAACCATAAAAACAGTATAAAAAATAAAAACAGTATAAACATTTTATGATAGTATAAACAGTATATGACACTATTAACAGTATAAACAGTATACATGATGGTACATACGATGTACATAGTACATGATGATATATAACAGTATAACAGTACATGGCAGTGTAAAAAATAAACAGTATTAAATAATACAGTATAATCAGTGTTTGGTAATGTAATGAATATGAACAAGGTAAACAGTATGTGACAGGATTAGCAGTATAAACAGTATCCAGTGTCCATTTGTATTAAGTACTGCAAACATAATGCAGCAAAACCAAACCAGTTTATGAATGCAGATACAGAGTTTCCATAAAAGGTCAGTGTGGTGGGTGTATTAGTCCCTGTTGACTGGGGTTATTAATTACAGCAGCCGTCAGTGTGTTGTGGATACAGATCGTGAACACAATATCCGGACAGAAACACAGAGTGGATGAGAGTGGAGCCCCTTTGTGTCATGTAGCTTATTTGGTTTCGATGTGCAGTATGTGCATGTATGTGAGGTCAGTTGAGCCAGGTAATTATGAAGCAGTCAGGTGGATTATGGGAGGGTGAGAGGAGCGCTGGGTGGGAGCAGTTCCCCTTGTGGGGGAAAAGTCATTCCATAGTCTGCAGATACGGGAGGGGAAGGCCTCAAAGCACCTGACAGATGGAAGGAGATCAAACAGATGCCATGTTTGTGTGTGGAGTCCTTACAGATGTTGGTGGCGCTCCTGAGGCAGTATGAGCTGTAGACGTGCTCCAGGGCTGGGAAATGCATCCCAGTGATCGTCTGTGTGCTGGAGAGCTTCCCTATCTGCTGCTTTCCCTATCTCCCCTATCAGATGCAGCAAGCTAGAAAGTCACCAGCATCTGATGACCAGCTTTCTTCCACATCCCAGGAAAACAACTGCCACTTTGCTTCCTTCACCAGAGCAATGGTGTTTGACAAGTATAATATTAATCAAAAACAATATAATATTAGTCAAATACTGTCAAATGTCTGTTTCTGTAATTCTGCAGATTGACAGTATATTTATTTGCTTCAAATCACTGCTGATCTTTTGCTTATATAAAACACACAGTTACATCCCTGTGTTGTTGCTTTCCACTTGACTGCTAATGCAACATTTGGATGTTAAAAACATAACCATTTTTAAATATATTTTTTTCTTCTAATTCCGAGTTTATATTTACAGTGTATTTATATATGTTTATTCTGTGTAGCTTTATTGTACTCTAAAACTGTCACGACAGGGAGGTGGAATGCCCTGTCGTGATTTACCTTGGGAGGGAAGGGGACGAGACAGGCAGGCAATTAGATCAGGGCAAACACAAGGTGAGAATAAGGTGATGATAAGGCGATGGACACATGAGGAAGGGTAGCAGACACACACTATATATACAGCACATAATCAGACCAAAAACACAGGACAGGTGAAAACAAAAGGGCACGTGACAAAACTCAGAATTTCAAAATAAAAGAACCCCAGAGCACACAGGACAAAAAACAGGGAAAAACAAACAGTGGCCACTAGCGGCCACCGACCGTGACAAAAACCTAGAGACTCGTCTGTAAATGTAAATGTGTTGAGATGACAATAACATTTACTTCGACTTTGACTCTGATGAAAGTAAAAATAAACTCAGATACTCAGAATATGGTTAGTACTAAATACACTGTGCTATATCTGTGTATGAGATGTGAATGCCCAGAAATCTGAAGCTAAAAGCTCTCGTCACCCACTGTTGATGAAGGTCTGAACACACTCATGTGACCTTGAAGATTATTCCCCTGTCTTTGCTGTGTTGAGGAACAGGTTTTCTGAGCACCAGCTCACCGGATTCTCCACCTCTACTCTGTAGACCAGATCATCGCTGTTGGAGATCAGCCTGATCGTGGTTGTGTCATCCACGTGTTGTTGTTGGCAAAGCATTTATGCAGTTAAACACTTACAACATACAGTGAAATGTAACCTTTACTGCAATAACTAGAAAATAGAATAAAACCAGAATAACGGAGTAATATGACATATACTCAAATATAAACCAAATAAATATAACAGTATACATAAACTATGGTCTAAAAGTATCTGAATATTTAGAGTGGAGAATACATAGAGTATGTGCAAACTGTCATTGTGCAAATTGTGCACCTAAAAAAGTGCAATTGGCAAGATGCATTGAAGAAGGAGTTGAGGATGAGGCTCAGGACACATCTGTGTGGGGTACCAGTGCTCAGTGAAGTTATAGTGGAGGACAGTGATGAGCTCTTACTGGTGGAGCTTGCAAGGGGGTAACTTTGCTGAAGACAAAGCTGTGGTCCACAAATAGCCACTTCTTGTATGTGCTCTGTATCTCCAGGTGAGGAAAAGGAACCAGAGATACTATGCCCTCTGTGGATCTTATCATTGCTAGTGTGAAGGTAACTAGACGGTGAGATTGTTTTCTGTCACTATGATTGCACTTTTCTAGCAGTCCTTAAGCACTCCGTACTTTCCTCCTCACTTTATGGTGATACAAAATGCTCAAATAATCAAATTGGCAAAATAGTTCCAAATTAAACCCATCAGTTTTCACAAGTATAGCCATAATAAATTTCCAACCCCCTCAGTGAAGCTCCACGTGTCTTTATTTATACGGATGCTGAAGATGGTAAAATAGTGAATCTGAACTAAATCACTTTTCTTAAGGCACAATAATACCCTGCACATATCCCTCCACCATGTGTGGGTTTCGTTTTAGAACTAAACCTTTTTGAAACTGGTAGAACATCTCAGGTGTCAGGCAGCACAACCATAACCATCTGGTGGAGCTTTTAGGGACAGGCGTCTGGTTCCATTCAACTCCTCTGAGAAGTCTGGCTTGCACCAAACCGACTCTGAACTTCTCTGTTTACATCGTAAACAGTGAATAAATGGGGGAGGTTTGAAAAATACTTCTGCTTCAGTGATATCCATTAGCAAGAGATGCAACACAATTTGGTGTGGTGAGTAAACACTTTAGTGCCTGACTTTTTCAGCCAGCACCATCTTTCGGGTGAAGGCATGAGGAGATCTTACCTGATCTTTTGCTTGGACTTAATCTGCTGGAACATCCATTATTAGCAGAAGTGAGGTGAGTGATGCTCAGTGCAATTACCCAATCTACTGTTTAGTGAAAAACCTGGTCCCTCCGAGCTCTGCTCATCTCCTGCCTCAGGTTCTTGCAAAACTTTTTTACAAACTCCTTAGATCTCATTGCCATGGGTGTGAACTCTGACTGCTGTTTCCACTTGCTTTGCTCACCCACAGAACGGCTAAACTCTTGAACTTTGCAGATCCGAATTATCACAACATTTCCAAATGCAATAAAATGAACGATACAGAGGCTTCCAGGATATCAAAACACAGCCCTTCACCAGGAGGAAGTTCAGGTCTGCCAAAGTTCTATGGAAATTTACTGCCTGATGTTGGTGGGCTTCAGTCAGGCACTTGATGCTAAAGGTTACCCTTCATGCCTTGCAGTGCTGTTTACTGGGCCACTGCTTAACTCATAGAACACGAGCGGTACGGTAATTTGTTGGTAAAATGGTAAATTGTTGTCATACAGCAAAACAGCTCATTATTTATTCACTTTTCATATGGAAGTTCCCTCGGTTTGCGTTAATGCTTGAAGTGTCAGAAATCCTGCTGAACTTTGTTTGGTGTCACAAAGGACCAAAGATACTGTAATTAAAAAATAAAAAACATGTAATAATAATATCTGCTACTGGGGTTTTATTTTAGGGCTTAGAAACAGGTAAAAAATATATTTGAACCCAGGGGAACTTTCTGGATAGTTTCACCAACACTGATCCTGGACATCCTGAGAAATCAAGATCCAGCCACAACATGTTGTAAGTTTGAGCACTTGAGCAAGAGATGAGCAATGCTGGGTTTGTTGAAAACAAAAAATCATTCTCTTATTTTCTGACTCAGTGTGAAACTACATAAAGTTTGTCCTTATATAATTCACAGTTTCACTGACCGGCTTCAGAGTTTGACCTGGTGTTTCTTTTCTGTTCTCTCAGTTGGGCATATATCTCCTCACCGTTCTTCATTAAACTGTCAATACAGCTAAGATTTTTCCCCAATATTTATTCACTTTGCTTCTGCCGCTGGCTATGGCAGCATTTACACGGCTTCATACCACCATCGGTCAAGTATGGACACTGTTCACAGCACTTCCGCAATGTTGTGTAAAAAACAGAGCAGCACCTCATGGCCAGCAGTAAATCAAAAAGGTTGGGTGTACATGTTTGGTTAAAACTCCATCCATCATCTGAGCTGCTTCTTCTGACTAGGGTGTTTTCTTTGTGTGGGGGACGACAATTTCAGTACTTAGGGTGAAAGGTATAGGAGAAACAACAGGCAATTTCCATAAATATGAAGGATATTTACTGCCCAGGAGTAATTTAATAGATTTAAAAAGATTTAAAACTGTTTTGCTATTTATTAGCCAGATTAGTAAACAAGCCAAGTGTATGGAGCAAAATACAAAACAGGATGCAAATCCCTGTCATGGAACTTTTTGAATCAGTGGATTTCAAAGACACTATTGTAAAAAATGCTCTCCATCTCTAAAACCCTAAAACAGACACACAACTGCACTTTAGTGTGATGAAAAACTGGCAAAAAAACATGAAATAATAAACTTAATAAACTCTCCAAAAACAGAAAAGATAACATGAGAAAGTAATGTTTTTTTTAGTAAAAGTAATTGAAAAGTTGAAAATGGTGAGACCAATCAGATAAAAGTGATAAATAAAGAAAAATTTGAGAACATTAGAAAATTCTGAGGTTCACAAATATACATATATTGCTATACAAATACTATATATATTACAAAGTACTATACAAATTTAATTTAAATACTATACAAATCCATGGTACTACACAGATACTACATCATTAATAAAATGCTTTAGCCTACAAATAAAACATAAACACTACACAAATATCAAATACCACAATAAAATAGTACCCAAATACCAACTACTATACAAATGCTACATAAACACCAAATCTCACATCAATACTAATTTTTGTAATCATCAAAAACCACAACAAACTTTTCTAAATCAGCTTTTCATGCAGATTTTTAGTCTTTTTTCAGTCACATAAACTTTTTGAATTATGAGTAATATTAGATTTCCAATAGATTTTCAATTAAACCACAGGCACCAAACAAGTGGTTTCAATATTTTCAGTGTGAAGTCAGATAGGCCAAACTGTGGCATAGATATAATGATCAGTGTCAGCCAGCACATCTCTCGAGTGAAGGCATGAGGAGATCTAACATGCCATATCTTTGTTTAATTCATTGTTTTTTTTCCCCCTAAAATTAAACCGAATGGACTTAAAAAGATACATGGCCCATTAAAGCCCAGTTTAGACATTTTTAGTTCTATTCTGTTCTTTATTTCATTGTTTTGTAAACAGATTATATAGAATGTGGATGAATCTGAATGAAGATTAACCTTTTATTTAATTACAAGGCACATCACTAAAAATGGAAAATTATATATGATGGTTGGTTGGGCTTACATACTACAAAATAAAGCTGCTTGGAAAATGCCTCTCACACTCTTGTTATTAATTATTGATTATATACAACCAGTTAACTACCAGCTATCGGCTTGATGAGTCTTACTAAGGGCATTAGAAGGGCATTAAAAGGGCATTAGAAGCCTGACTGAGATGACTGAGATGACAGACCACATTAAAGCCCATAAACTGGCCGACCTCTTCAGTCAGGCTGGCAGATTTCAAAGTTTTGAGCTCTGTAAAGATAATACATATTCAAGCGCGGCCCCATATGCAGCGGAGGCGGTGCGATTGCATACATATATTCATGGACAGGAGAATTACTTCAGGGAAATGTCACTTTTCCTCAAGGACGATTGAGCATATGCTCCAACTGCTGAACATCAGAAACAAGCCTGTCTTCCTGCAGAAGATTTTCATCTTTTCTAATCATTTTGGGCGGCTGTTTGATTTGCAGTGATTGTGTCAGCAATTGTCCGACCCTCTGATTTGCTTGAGTAACCCTTCTGTACCAATTTCCAATAAACATTATAGGGGAGGGGCTTCGGGGGGACTGGTCTAGCCTCAAGGATGGACTGATTGTTTATTTATTTGCTTACATCTTATTGACTGTTGCCGCTCTCAGGCTGGAGACTAATGTACCTGCAGGAAAAGGTTAATTTGCTGATGAGCTACATTCATAATACTGCACCTTTCTTTCAAACACTTTAACTTAACTGAAAATATTCACACATACAAGGCTCTGAAAGTTTTAATATGTCCTAGTTTTCCTCCTATAACTGTGCTGTAGGATGCAAGCTCATTTAGCCAGCGTCCTTTCACAGGGATATCACCCAAATGTTCTGCATTATCAAGTGTTTAAAGTGTAAACAGATTTAGAGTGGGTTTGATGCAGTCAGAGCTGTTCACAGTCGAGCCAGACGTCTGCCTTTAAAAGCATCTCACAGAAAGTTATTCCATCAAATGGTTATGGTCGTGCCGCCAAACCCACGATACATTGTTCTGCTAGAGTTTTGAGAAGGTGTTGGTCCTTAACTAAACCCATTCATGGCTAAGGGACACAATAGTCCTGTCATGCACACTGGGTCACATGCAGTCACGAGGCACCGGAAATGACTGCACGTCAGGTATAAAGCAGGTAACAGGTATACATTCCTCGCACAGTCATTAAAGTGACAAGTTTAATGCTACGTGTCCCAACCCAAGTTCAAATCAGGTGCCGTGAGTACTCACGCTCCTCGGAGCAACCCCTAGTCCCCTTGTGTGTGCGAGTGAGAACACGGGCTCCTTTGTTGGAGCGTTCTCAGAATAAACAGCGTGGTTTACCAGCTCTCATGTGCCAGTAACGCCAGGGCCCATCCGTCACGCAACAAGGCTGTGCCTCGGCCATTCATTCCTGCCCCCGTGACAAGTCCCCTGAAGATAAGAGAATTAGTTTTGAATCCCCTTTATTTTACCTACATCCATATGAACACTGGAGTAGACCTCCATTGGGGGTTTGATAGCAAATAAAAGACTGTATTTGTGTTGAAGACGTCTGAGTCCATTTAGCACCACTGTAAAGAAATCTGAGTCTCTACCACGAACCGTTTCACACTGAATCGAGCTGTTGCGTACTCTGCCCAGTGTTTCGTGCTTCAGGGTGAGAAGCTTGGAGAAATCCTGGAGGACGCTTTGTTTACAAGCTTGGAGATAATTGTAGGTTACAACATTTTATCTTAGCCAAGAAAATTACAATGGCAGTTCTGCGGATGACTGTGGAGGGAAAGCCAATTAGTCTCTGTTTGTTTCTGGGGCTTTGGAGCTCCAAACAGAAATGGTCTCACTTAGAAGACATTTACATTTACATTTACATTTATGGCATTTAGCTGACGAAGTACATCAGTGCTTAAGAAGTCCACAACTGTTTCTTACCTGAAAAACAGCTTAAATCCAAGACAACTATTTAACCATCTATACAACAACTGTCAAATAATAATTAGCCAATGCCTAAACCAACAATACATGAGCCATAGAGAAGAGCAACACAAGTCAAGGGAAAGGATTTTTTTTTTTTTTTTTTTTTAGAAATAAGTAAGCAGTAGGAAAGAGACAGTCAG
>JBBPDB010059814.1:0-10586 GCA_037974465.1 Brachypetersius altus | reverse complement strand
GCATGCATGCGCGTGTGTGTGTGTCTCTGTGTGTGTGTGTATGTGTGTGTGTGTGTGTGTGTGTGTGTGTGTGTGTGTGTGTGTGTGTATGTGTGTGCGTGTGTGAATGTGTGTGTGTGAGCTGAAGAGACTGTGGTGTTTAGGGAGGCCTGTCACGGAAAGCTATTGGCAGCTTCACTTAGAGAAACTGACAGAGCAAATCACGCTCACTCAAGACTCCCACATACACGCACACCCACGCTAATACAGGCACATATGCATTCAAAGCAAGCGTGCAACTCTAATGGCTGTGGGTGCAAAATGCTAACTGAGGGCAGTTCAGTATCTAGTTGCAATGCTGCCTCTACCTTACATAACAAAGAAAGAATACAACAAATAATTGCACATTAAATGCAAAAGAAAATCCCACCCAGATAAGCTCTAAACTTGTCCAAGACACTTTTCAAATAACAAGTGGCTGTTTAGATTTTCTTCTCAATTTAAAGGAAACACGCTGGACCTAAGAGCGTTTGGAGAGAAGCTTTATTTGTTAGAGTAGGAATCAGACAGAATGTAAAGTTTATGCTAAAGAAATGGAATCTGTTTCTTAAACAATCAAACAAATCATAAGCAATCGATACCTCAATCAATCACATTTAGAATCTTTGTTTTGATTTTAAAGGACTCTTTGTCCATGGTGCTTCCTCTTTGGCCAATCCTGATGGTTTTCTACAAATTGATAGCAGTAGTTTGGCCTTAATTATTAATCCAACTACTCCTGAGATGCTGAGAAGCTTTCTTCATAATCATGATGTTGTGGCCTAACACACGTTATTAGAGGGATCATTTCTTTCACTTTGTTGTACTGTTCCAACTAATAATACGCATAAAGTACACGGTGAAGTACATTCGATTTCCATTTGTATTGATGGGATAGAATCTAATTATTGCTTTGGCTTTATAATTGAGATAGTATGGGTTTGATGACCAGCAATCCCACTGTGACAAAAGTATTGGGACACTTTTCTTCGTGGTAGGGCCCCTTCCTTCCAAGGACAATCTAAATGCTTCGGCAGACCTTCTGGACAACACCATGCTTCCAACTCTGTGGACCCAGTTTGTGGAAGAACCTTTTCTATACCAGCAGGACTGTGTCCCA
The DNA here is from genome assembly GCA_037974465.1 of Brachypetersius altus. Classification (NCBI taxonomy): domain Eukaryota; kingdom Metazoa; phylum Chordata; class Actinopteri; order Characiformes; family Alestidae; genus Brachypetersius; species Brachypetersius altus. Next base: position 9,448 of record JBBPDB010059814.1, on the reverse strand, counting down.
GAGCACAAAGCGAGCTCCATAAAGACATGCTGGAGGAGTTCAGTGTGGAAGAACTTGACTGGTCCACACAGAGTCCTGACCTCAACCCCATCCAGCACCTTTGGGATGAACTGGAACGGAGACTGTGATCCAGACCTTCTCGTCCAACATCAGTGCCTGACCTCATAAATGCTCTACTCCCACAAAGTCCCAAAGAAACTCCCACAGAATTTTGTAGAAAGTATTCCAAGAAGAGTGGAAGCTGTTGTAGCTGCAAATGGAGGACCAACTCTATATTAAAGTCTATGGATTTGAATGCAATGTCATTAAAGTCCCTGTTGGTGTTTATCCCAGTACTTTTGTCCATGTAGTGTAGGTTTCTCCATACTCCTTTTCAGGCTTGTGAATGTATTGTACCTTTAAAACTCATTTAAGGCCCAAAGTTGGACCTTACTATCCCTGTTGTACTTTTGCATGTACACACATTTATATTGTTTGTACAGAGGCTTCCTTGGAGAGTTGAGGCTGTTCCTGTAGCAAATGGGGTACAAAGGTCCAATCAATATCCTTGACTTTATAAGAAACATTGCATGAAAAGAAGCTTTGGGACGTATAGTATATTTCTTCAAAGTGACACCCATTAAAATGCTCATCAAGGAGCTAGAATTGCTTCTTTAATGGCATGGGTTTCAAAAAATACCCCTTTTGTCACCTTTATTCTGAAGAAGGTTGATTTATTTTGCACCTCAATTTGTCTGACAATCCTTTTCACTCAAAACGGTGTTGAAATGTGATGTTTCTCACAGTGCAGTGCCTCTGAGCCACACATCAAATGCCTCCATTTCCACTGGAGAGGCAGAGATGTGTTCATATTTGACTGATGAACAGCGGGGAATGATGTTTACACAGCCTTCCTGTTCAACCATAAACAAATGCAATACCCAGCTACTTTTTCCGCCCTCAAGTCTCTCCAATTCCATTCTAATATATAACGCACTGCAGCCAATTTGATCCTGTGCTTATGAAGACATATGGAAATGTGAATGGAAGAGAAAGAAGGGTGATTACCCAGAGCCACACCTTTCCCATTAGTTTTTGGACAAACGGAATGCATCGCTTTCTCCGGCCTGTGTGAAGATGATTCATTCCGACACTGCCAACACTGTTGTGAGGACTTGTTAAGAACTGGTGGGTTGAAATCTATTATAATGTATGCAAATTACCCTCCCAGTAGAGTGCAGTATTACGCAGGACTCAGTTCCCACAGAGGGGTGCAAAACACATCCATGACATGGGCGCCTCATTTGTCTCCCGCTCTTCCATTAACCTGCAATGGCTGCACGCTTTTACAGAGCAGAGGATCACGTCAAAACATTTCAAGACATTTATGCAAAGACAAATCATGCCAAATATAAACTAGCACACTTTTGTCTGACTAAAGCTCTGTTCATGCTGAATTAGTTTTAACCGAGGGAGGTCCCATAACGTACTTGCAGAGGGTTTTACACCGGCCAATGTGAGGTAAATTATCTGTGTAATTTCCCCAAATTACCCCAGAGAATCCAGTGAAAAACAGCCTAGTTTGGACATTCACAACGGATTAAACAGACAGACAAGCAACAACAACAAACGTCCAACTGAGAACAAAAAACTGGGCTCATTTGGTTCGCCGAGGGTCCAATTTAATCAAGCTCAATTAGGGCTACAGCAGGCACAATACAGACGCTGCGGATACATACAGCACTGATTGTAAATAGTAGTATTTACTACTGTAACAAGTATGTTTACACAGATTGTAACAAGTAGTAAATTGTCATCATACAACAAAACAGCTTCTTATATGTTAGTTGCCCAAGTTTAGAGGTATTAGATGTCATTCTGAGCTGTGTTTGGTGTTCCTGTGTCACATAGAACCAAAGTTAATGTCATTAATACAATGTGTATTAATGAATACAACATGTATTAATAATAATAACCTCTACTAGGGTATTAAAATTATGTCACATTCAAATTCCCATAAAGATAAAAGATGCACAGATGTCTTTTATTTTAGGTTTTAGAAACAATTGGACACAAGATCTTTGGACCCGGGAGAACTTTCAGGGTAGGCTCCGCCCACAAGTGGCGGGGGTCCAGAGAGTGGGCGAGCGGCAGCGCGGCAAGCATGTAAGGATGAGAGAGAGGTAGCGAAAGTTTCAGAGAGGCTGCTTTTATTGAAAATAAAGAAAGCACAAGTCCAACACAGAATGAGCACATAAACGTAGGAGCTGCTCCAAAACGAGGAGGACCTTCTCTCCAAAGAGAAACTCAGTTCACAAAGTCCCTACAGCCGCTCTCTTCCCTTTTTCTTCAGTCTTAGAGGAACGTCTCACCATGCGTGAGATCGAGTCGCTGGTGCACTCCTGAATGGGATACAAAACAAACAGAGAGAGAGAGGGATTAGCAGACAGTGGACGGGCCACTTGTAACACCACCTCCTCTTTCTTGAAGGCTTTCCTCTCCTCCTTGTTTCCCCTCAGCTTTCCGTAGGAGCTGACTCTCTGTAGTTCGGAGATCTCCACCTGGGCGAGACCTTCTCATGGGAAAAAGACACAAGCACATTCACCACAGACTCAGACAAGCACTAACTCACCGTACGGCAGAGAGATACGTTTCTCTCAGCGGCTGAGGACTACTCAGTACGAGGTGATTAACTGGGGTGACCACGCACTGGGGTGACTCTTGGGCTCGTCCGGGTTTTAACCACTCATTCATCCAATCACACGACACAGACACTTACACACCTTAACTAAACATGGCTGGACACAATCATTAGGTGCCTCCTCCTCCTAGTGCTTGCTACGTGCACCTAATGATTACATACACACTCAGGGTGTGTCCGAAATCGCGCACTACCGTCAGTGCACTGAGGTTTAGTGTATAGTGCGCACTGCTGTGGGTCAGTGCTGTCCTAAACAGAACACTAACGTTTCGCTCTTAGCGGAAGTGACGGATTCACATTTGCTAGCGATTCTCCAGCCGCCAGAATATCTGCCGGTTTTACCGCAGTGTCCATCAGTACAATAACTTTATTAACGTTCCTCACATTTATACCGACCAGCCGCCTCCGCTTGGGCTCGGATTTCACTGTTGGCCGCCGTTATCCAACTTGAAAACACGCTGAAAGCCCCGCCCCCTCCGCTACGTGGTCAAAATGGCGCCCGTTTAGTGCAGAGTGTCCGTGTTCTGCTCTGCGTTTTCTGGCCGATTTCAGTGCAACATCCGGGTTCTTTCAGTGCACGGAGTTTTAGCTCGGTTTTCAGTGTGAGCGCATTACGCCCTAAAATCTCGCACTAAAAGTGCACAAGAGTGCGTTTTCAGACACACTCGTTGATGAGTGTATTGAGATTCCTGGAGTTTGTGGCCCAAATTCAAACTGTATCAATGCTATTGGAAACTACAGCTGCATATGCCTGACTGGATATAATGCAACAAATCCACACTTTCCTATCAGTATCGGCAACCAATGCAGAGGTAAATGTAACAGTCAGTGAACAATGTACCCAGGATTTAAGGAGCATTTTTTGTTTTGTTTGTTTCTTTTTCATCTATCTTTAATCAAGATGTGGATGAATGTACTGAGATTCCTGAAGTGTGTGGTCCAAATGCAAATTGCATCAATGCTATTGGAAACTACAGCTGCTCATGCTTAAGTGGATATAATGTGACAAATACACTCCTTCCTATCAATATTACCAACCCATGCAGAGGTAAGTTAAGAGTTAATAGTAGTATTATTTGACAATTTAGTTTAACTTTATTTTGTTATATGAATATTGGGATTTAAAATGTGTTTAAAATAGATTATTTTTTAGTTATATCTGACCCAGGCCCACTGCGTCCCTTTCATTTTATGCAAAATCTAAAAAAAATTGTTGGACTGTAGTTTGGGTTCCTATACTACTTGTTAAGCCGCTTCATTAATTCTTACTTAATTTGGTTTATGTATGGTTTGATGTCCCAAATTAAACATCCATAGACACTCTCATAAATCTTAAAAAAAAGTTGTTCATTGTATATCAATAAAAGCTGCATTTCTTTTTCTATTAATCTTTTACTTCTTAATCATGACAATAAAAACCCTTGACTTGAAACACCTTTTTTGTTTATTCCGACCACAGAAATACCAACTGCTTCAGCAATCCCAGAGACCCCGACAACCAGTTTCGGTATAGTTATTGACTTTTATCTCTAATGGAGACTGTAACTGAATGAATTCAGGCAGGACTCATTACTTATTTCAAAATCTTTTTTCACTTTTTGATGGCTAGAGTGTCTAGTCAGTCTAAAAATTAAATATGGCCTATTAAAAAAAGCAGCATTTATCTTATGTAGATCCAGTAACATGTTTCCAGAATCCACATGACCTTTAATGGCTTAAATGGTCTGAGATTTTTAAGCTGACATGTTAGCTTGTTGTTTGCCTTACATTCTTGTTAGTCCTCTGAAATGAATTATTCATCCTCTTATATTGCCTCCAACATTATTGATGTTACGGCATTTAGCAGACGCTCTGGATAAGAGTGTCTGCTAAATGCCGTAAACGTAAACGTAAACGTATTGAAGCAGCAGTTTTTGCTCAGATGGATGAACAAAATGAAGCTTTTGTTTGTTGCAGTAAACCACATTAATTATAAATTGTGGAGTTGTTGGAGGTGTGCTTGCTAGAATTCCTCTTGCCAGCTTTGAAGCTTGAAACTGTCACGTCACATCCTTGTCTCATACACGCAGGAAGCACAGAAACAGACTTCCATTGTCTTGAGTTCTTTTTATTTCCAAACATAAACCTGGCTTGAGGGCCGATACACAAAACAAACTTGAAGCCACAGAGAACAACGGTGAACCCACAAACCAAGAACCCAGAGTGACAAACTTATACTCCCCTCGTGATAACCTACACCTGCTGCTCATAAAGCCTCATTCCTAACCAGCCTTGGCTCAGGAATGAAGCCACGCTCATCCAAACCACCCCCATAGTAGCCAACTTAGGCTACAGGCCCCAGACCTGACAGAAACACTGAAGACTATACTGTAAAATGAAATTAAAATAAGAAAGTACAAACAGAAGTCATGAATTTGGGAAAATACATTGAACCAAAAAAAAACTGGAACAAAAAAGTTCACATGTACAGTAACCCCCTACTTTAACACTTTAACTTTTGAGGGATACATAGGTCAGGTGGATTGACATATGTGTAGTAGCTGCTTCACTCAGTCTAAAAGGACATAACTCTGCACACAGCTTTAATTCCCTCCTATCTTAACACTTAACGGTCAGGTCTGAAGTATGTCTTTGGCCTTTGGGCTACTGAAGTGCTTATTACAGATAACTGGAGATGAGAAGATGGATATTTGAATATGAAAAGAATATTATGCCTTCTGCTCCAGTTTTTCAGCGCATTCATAGCTCTGCCACATAACTTGTAGCCACTTGTTTTAGACATTCTTTCCAGTGCTGCTGATTTGTAGATTTTTTCTTTTGGAATTTACAGCAACATTTTTACAGGTATATACATATTTCATGTAAAGACCTCTAAAAAGCAGAAGAAGCTGGATGTATTTTTTTGTTCTTTACAATCTAAGAGGTGCCAGCCACAGTTAATGGCGTTGAGCTGTTGTTTTTTGCTGTTGTCAGTTCATTGTTCTGAGAATTCCAGCTGTTTTTTGATTAATACTTAAGTCTTGATCTTTCAAAGATTGTGCTCAGGGTATTTATCATGCTGTAGAATTCTATGCGTATGTAGGCCATAGACATAGAAAATTATTATACGCTGTGTAAGCAGACATTGTATGTCAACATACTGCAAGTGGCATTGCTGTGGAGTGAAGTAGATAAAGACATGCTGCTTAGGGCTGTACAAAACAACATTCGCCCTAAACCAGATACCGGGAGATTATATTTCATAGGTAAGGCTGAACAGTTGTTTGGATTTCATTTGGCCATTATAAGCCCATTTTATAAATCTTTGCCTTAGCTAAGCCAGCTAGCAAAGCTATGAATTCCTGTATTCAAGTCAGCCTCTAAACATAGTTTTGGCTAAATGTAGGCACTAACTATTTAGCAAAGCTACGCATCCCTGGTTTAAGACAGCCTGGATTTTATAATGGCCAAATATAATCCAAACATTTGTTCAGCCTTACCAGGTGTCCCGCTCTGCCGCTCTTCGAGCACGTAGAAAACACAAAAGCCGACGTCCATAGTCTTTCTTGCTTTTATTTCTATAACTGTAACTGAAGATGGCGCGAGGGCCAATACAAAACATAATATGTAGAACGACGTTGCACAATGGTGAACCCACAACTCAAACCCCACAGTGACAAACATATATACACCCCACGTGATTACCTACACCTGCTTACTGATAATGCCACTCTGAACAGAGTTGCTCATTGGTGACCTCTGGTGGCCACCAAATGCTACAGACCCCAGGCGTAACACCAGGGTTTGTCGTTCAATAGATTTTGAGAAAGCTGTTCTGCAGTTTTGAATTGACAACCATCATTTTATGCTCTTTAGTTGTGTCTGTTTTCCACAAACTACAGTTGCACCCACAAAAAAAGCTGTGTAAGACATTTAGATCCTATCTTTTATATACTTAATACCTAGTCAAAGTAGTGATAACACAGTAACTACAGTGTATGTGTGTGTGTGTGTGTGTGTCTGTGTGTGTGTGTGAGAGAGAGAGAGAGAGAGAGAAACAAAGTGAAATTATTAAGCCCATGAGTATCCAATAAAATTTTTGTCACATAGTGTCTCATTGTGAAAATGAAGGCCAGACTACTATTTGGAGCGAGTTTTTGTCTCATTATTACTGCATAAATGGATATAAAGAATTGTATTTAAAACGATTCACCAAAATGTTTTGTGAATCACAGTTTTTATTTTTGAATATATAATTTTCTCTATTGCTTCACAGTCATAAAATACTTTTTGCTTGGTCTTATTGTAGAAACATTTACTCCAATAACTACTACATTCACAGAGACTCCATCAGCATAATTTGATCTGAGTCTATTGCATGACTCGCATATACACTATAATGTGTGTATTATTTGTTTTCTTCACAGAAATTACTGTATCATCCACACAGACTCTCACAACAGGTATGGTTATGTCTAATATGCCATGGCAGATAATGACAGTTAGAGCTAGAGCTGTACACAGTTGGTCCTATCGTATCTGTATACAAAAAGATAATTGCGCTGTCCCTTCCTAAATATGCTGTCTATAAAAATTAAATGTTTCTGTTTTGTCTGAAGGCCTAACTAAAAAAAGAGCTCACTTTCATACTACTTTATTTGCCTACTACAAAGAAAAAAATCTTGTATTGCCCATTGGAAAATAACAATTTTTTGGTATGGGCATACCAAAAACTTAACCTTAATTAGTCAGATTTATGAAATGCTTGCAGTTATATGAATGCATATTCTGCATGCAAAAGCAACCACTGGTGATCCATTAACAGAAGCCTTCTTGCGAGTGCTGACTAGCTTACCACTGAGTTTCAGGGCTCAGCACCCCTCATTCTTTTGCATATTAAGGAGTGTCAGTGGCATCACCTTTAACCTACCTGACCCTCCATCTCTGTCAGAGGCCCACTCGGAAGCCGGTGAACCCAATGTAGTTCGGGCGTGTCTCCCTGAATCCATCGGAGTGGGCCAAACACTATCGCGAATGTCTATGGGCCTACTGCGCCTCCCCCGAAAACCACTGTGCTGTTTCCCGTTTCATCATTCAGGCTCACATCCAGTTCAGCCACAAACAGTTTGGGGTCACCGCTGTTGTAGATTCAGAAGTGGCTGGTAACTTCATCAACCATTCTTTTGCTGTTCAACTGAGTGTGAGGTTTGAGACATTATCCCAGCCGTTTCACATCACAGCCATTGACAGTTGGCCCCTTCATCACAGCCCCATCACTCACCAAACACCAAGTCAACACCAAGAAGAAATCACCTTTTTGTCACCCAACTCAACAAACTTCACATTATCCTTAGTTACCCTTGGTTGCTGACAGGGCTGGACTGGGAAAAAAACTTGTCCCAGGCATTTTGAGCCAAGACCGGCCAACCGCTCTCGCGATTGTTTCGGTTTGTGGGGGGGTGGTTGCTGATTAGATTCCATGCCAGCTCAAATTTACCATCGGCACACAGGGCAATGCCAGTCCAGCCCTGGTTGACAACTCACAATCCTCTTATTTCCTGGACTCAATGGAAGATCTTTCAGTGGGGCCCAACCTATCAGGAGCTTTGTCTCCTGGCGTTGACTGGGATGTGCTCGGGGGTACCCGGGGTCTCCGATGTTGACGCCAACGCTATCCCCGGTCCCAAAAGTAGGGCCATCAAATTACCACCTCATCAGCCCTATGACCTGGAGATTAACCTGCAGCCGGGGATTGTACAACCCCACGGCCATCTCTCCTCCCTATCTAAGGAGGAACAACAAGCTAAAATTGAATTGAATTGAATTGGAGGAATGTATCTCCAAGGGTCTCTTTGTCCCTCCTCTTCTCCTGCAGATGATATTCTTATTTACTCGAAGACCCCGGAAGAGCATACCCAACATGTCCAAAGAGGTTGCGTACCCATAGATTGTTCTGAAAGTTGGAATAATGTGCTTGCCACCAGCGTTTCACCACATTTCTGGGGTTTGTTACCAGGAGGCCATGGACCCCCAGAAGCTGGATGCTTTGCGAAACTGGCCTGTACCTGCTTCGCTTAAACAGCTTTTTGGGGTTTGCAAACTTCTACCGATGTTTTATCTGGGGCTTCAGTTCAGGCGCTGCACCCCTCACAGCTCTCACCAAGCCACCAAGATCTCCATTTCGTTACAACTCTGCCGCCATTCAAGCCTTTTATCAACTTTGCACCTTGTTCACTTCTGCACCTATTCTTCTTTACCCGGACTATACCAATGAGATCCAGACCAGAAACTTCATCCTTGTTATTTCTTCTCCAGAAAATTCAATCTCACTCAGCAGCGTTATGGGGTAGGGCACCCTGAACTGTTGGCTCTGGAGGAATGGCGCCGCTGCCCTATAGACCCGTTCATTGTCTGGACTGACCACCAAAATCTAATTGGCATCCAGCAGGCGAAACAACGTAACAATTCAGGTGTGCCATCTCCTAACATCCGGGGTCTCGCCAAAATCAGAGGGAGAGCCCCCAGATGGATTCTGCGCCTATTCTGCAAGCTGAGAGAGTTGATTTGGCCATCCGGTAGGAGTAGGAAGATCGAGTTCACCAGAGGCAGACCTTGGAGCCCCCTCCAGCAGAGACCCCGTCTGGACGTCTCTTCGTGCCAAATCCTCTTTGTTCTAAAGCCGGCCAATGGGCCCATTCGTCAGCTAAAGATTTTAGATTCAACTTTATTGTCATTACACATGTACAAGTACAAGGCAACGAAATGCAGTTTAGGTCTAACCAGAAGTGC
>JBBPDB010059805.1:0-10587 GCA_037974465.1 Brachypetersius altus | reverse complement strand
GGTGGGGTTGGTTGTTCTCTCTCTCTCTTTCTCTCTCTCTCTCTCTCTCTCTCTCTCTCTCTCTCTCGCTGTGCTGTTGCGAGGACCTGCATGATGAATTAAACCAGGAGGAGGTCGCCAGCGATTTGTTTTCTCCACAGGAGCTGAAGGTCACCGAGCAGCTTAAAAGCACGTCTGTGTGTCTTCCTCCCTCCACCCTTCTGCTCACTCCGCTGCCCCGCTCTCACCGGGCCGCGCCTGAGGAGCCGGACGAGCCTCCTTCAGCACTTCAAACCTCAGGCACCATCCGAGACCACATAACAGTAATCCAGACTCCACTCGGATCACCAGATGGGTTTTTGCTTTTCTCGTCCTTCAGTGCTCCAGCTGGGCACAAACATAAGATGTAATGTTGAGTCGGTTTGGGCAGTTCTGAGTGTTTTTATTAGTTCTGTGCTGAATTACGCTGCAGTTTGTCGAAATGAAGTTTGCTTTTCTGAGACGGATATTTCAATAGCAGCAAAATGACAACAACTGACACTGCTCTAGTTAGAGGAGGAGGAGATATACAGAGAATACACAGACCTTAAATATTTACTGCTATAAGCATTTAAAAATCACTCAAACTTTTAATGAAACTTTTTTGACACGAATTTAAATATGTTCGCTGTTCCAGTTTAAGATATATCAAGAAGCTGTTGAGTTTTTATGAATCAGACAGACAGAAGCATAGAAAGAAACTAGACTGCATTTCCGCAGAGAAAATACAAAGTGTAGTTGCTCAAATGCAGCAGTCGTCTGACCCTTCTGGTCCCCCTTCTTCTTGATGAGGCTGTGGTTGACTACCGAGTCGTAGTTATGGCCTAAAGAAATTTTGAAATGGGCCTGACGCCAAGTAACCCCCTAGAAAATTCATTGCAACCATCTCCTAAACCATAGCAACTGTCTTTCATGCCTTAGCAACCATCCAGAAACAGCTCTGTCCCAATACTTCTGTCCATATAGTTAATTTTAAACAGGTGTGTCCCAATACTTCTGTTCACATTGTTCAGTTTAAACATACTTATGTCCATATTGTTCAGTTTAAACGGCTCTGTCCCAATACTTCTGTCCATATTGTTCAGTTTAAACAGCTCTGTCTCAATACTTCTGTCCATATTGTTCAGTTTAAACGGCTCTGTCCCAATACTTCTGTTCATATTGTTCAGTTTAAACGGCTCTGTCCCAATACTTCTGTCCATATTATTCAGTTTAAACAGATGTGTCTTTGGGGGCGTGGCCTGAGGTTTCATAAGGTTTTGCCACTGTATGGACAGTGCCTCCTCTCCTGAAACTGCATTCATTTCAATGGGGTTAAAAATTAATGCTAGTGAAGGGGGGAAAAAGGGATGAGCGAAAGACAAGGAAAAGACGAGTGCAGGTCATCGGACGAGCAGAAGTCTTACTCAAAAACAGGTTAAAGACTCTTTACTACTTATACTATGCTTTTATATTTGAGATGATTCATTAAACTTAGTGCTTTCGTATCAACTCCTCAATGTAAAGTTTGTAAATGTTTACTGTAAATGTTCTGTACTGTTCTTTTTTTCAGTTCCAACATTAACCAGGTGTAGTTTCTTTTAGCTTTAGTGTTTTACATTGTTCTGACTTGGATTCTATCTCTAGATTGTATAGTGTACATTATTATACTGCACTTTTAGTATAGTATTTTAATCTCTTATCTTAAACTAACGTTCACTTTAACACTCCCTCAAACTCTCCATTTAACTGGAGGCACTTCGGGCATCAACAAAAGTTTTCCACTACAACTGGTTGCTATAGCAACCAAACATTCTGAGCATCAGCCCGAGCGGAGGCTCTGAGCTAAACAACCCGGCATCATTACGATCGCCAGCATGGAGGAACTCAGAGGGGTTTTATTTCTTATCCTTGGTTTGTGGCTGTTTGACGCAAAACGGAGACAATTGACTTAAAGAAGCAACATTAGGCTAACGCTAATGCTAACGTTCAGTCAACAGCACTGGCGTAACCATGGCGACCACCAATCAGTAACCTCCAATATGTACACGTCATCATTTAGTATCGGTTCAGCACGCTTGGAACCTCGGCCAAGGTGGTATCAAGAATGGTACCAGGTACCAGACTTTAGTGATGGAAAAGTACAAAAACCGAACCGAACTGGTACCAGTCAGTGGAAAACCCCCATAATCTGAGCTGTCCCTCTGATGTACTCATTCTACATCCTATCCATCCTAATCACTTGCAAAGAGAACCTCAACATATTGAGCTCTGCAGACTCCAGTTCTGCATCATGTCTTTTCCTCATTGGCAACGTCTCCAAACCTTACAACATCGCTGGCCTTTCCTTTCATTCCTGCTGAAACCTTCTATCACACATCACACCTGACACTTTTCTCCACCAATCTGCACATGCTGCTTCACCTCTTTTCCACTCTCTCCCTAATCTTCATTCCTCTCTTTCCAGTACATATCTCCACCCCTCTAGCCTTTCCTCTACCTTTACTCTTTCCTCAAACTGATTCTAGGCTAGGATTGTTTTTTGTATTTTTGTCTTGGTTTGGAAACTGATCGAGATTCTTGACCGCAGGACCGTTTTTTGAAGTTTTTCTTTACACTCCTAATAAGCAAATGGTCTGAACGGTTTGGCAAAACAAACAGCTTAGGTTATTCTCCTCACTTTGGTCAAAGCACATGCATCTAAAATGCAAAAATAAATGACTTTCTGAATCTGAACGATCAGGCGTGGATCCCCTCTTAATACAAGTTACACAAAATAACAAATGAACAATAATATGGAACATTTTTGCTGGGATATTTATATCCCATTTGTTTGAACATTCAACAATAACAATCAAAAAGACTCCAGAGTAGATGCTTTACCTCTTTTTCTCTGTCGTTGAGTTTATCTGTACCTGGCAACCCTGTTAAGTTCAGAGGGGGTGCACTTCTTCTGCCTGGGAGGAGAAAGAGAACGAGTCGTTACAGCTGCAAGACAGAAGAAGCTAAACATGCTTTTAACATTTCAGTTCTGAAGAAGATGTCAACAACACAAACACAGAAGCTTGTGGACATAAATGTGATGTTCAGTAAAGTCGAACATTTTGATGACGATATGAGAAGCAATAAATAAAGATTAAAACAGTGTCCTTCAGAATTATTGGCACCCTTGTTAAAAACGAAATGTTTTACTTTATCAGTTATTTTACTGCAAATATAACTGAGGTAGGATTATTACGTTTTTAAGCTGTTTCTCTGAGGTATAAAAATAAGTTGGTCCAAATCCTTTAGTCATGGCTCATAATGGAGGAAATTCCAGAACATTCCATCGCCACTGGAGCTTTATTTGGGACGGGGTGTCCTGGCCAGACCTCTCTGAATCCACAGTAGGGTTGCAGGGATTAACCGGTTTGACTATTAACCGCGTTGTGAAACATTGCGGTTAAATCTCCATTACTTCCCCAACACTGCAAAAAAATCTGCTGGAACCAAAGACATATAATAGTGCGATCCACACAAAAACAATAGCTTGACCCGTTCACACCGCCCGGGTGTCCCAATACTTTAGTCCCCCATGGAACGTGCTCGCAGCTTTTCTAGGCGGAGCAACCACCAATCATTGTGAAACTTCACAGTAAGATAGGGCTCGGTGACACCTTTCCAACGACCCCTCTACCCCTTTACTTCTTTAAAAAGCTGCAATTTTAACTGAATTTTTAAGTTTTTTTAAGTTACACTGTTTTATGTTCAAGTCAGGTCTGAGTTATTGTTTCTTGCTAAAAAAATATGTAGGTCAATATGTAAGTTTTCTTGCTGAAAATATAAAAAAAAATGTGTAGTTCATCAAAGGACCTGAATGTGTTTACAGAGCAAGTTCACTTGAATTTAATTACAAATTCTCTGTTCCATGAGTGTTAAAATACAGCTGTTTGTCCAGAGACTACTGGAATTGTTTTTACTTTAACGTTTTTGACTGTGTTGTATTCAGAAGGCAGCAGTAACCTCTGTCTGTGCAGCTACAGTTTTACAGCCTTACAGATGGTTACAGAGATTACTCTGCTTTGAAAAGGAGCAATAAATAGCTTCTGAAGTTCAAAACCTGTAGAGAATGTGTTATTTATTTTAAATGAAATAAATTCACATAAAATAACCGTGATAATTGTGAAACCGTCATTATTTCTCAGACTATAATTGTACCACCAATATTTCTAATCATTGCAACCCTAATCCAGATAGCCAGGCTTGGTTTGGTGGAAGCAAAGACGGCTACAGATATTACTAATATTAAATATGCTTTAGGAGCTGTGATGCTGTTTGGCTGTTTCTCCTCCAGAAGCCCTGCCAGTATATTCACATACATTAGGGACTATAAAATCTGGCCAAGAATCTTCAGGCAGGACAATGAATCGAAACACACCTCAAAATCCACACAAAAAAGGTTAAATGAACAGAAAATCAAGTTTTTGCCATAACCACCCCAGTCCCCAGACCTAAACCTGATTGCTGAGCTCAAGAGTGCAAAAGAGATGGAGCGCAAGAGCTGGAACGAGTCTTACAAGAGAAATACTGTTCAGCTGAAAAAAGTTTTTTTGTACTCAGAATAAGAATGTAGAGGTGCTACTACTTACTACATGTGTTCATATAGGAATGGCATTTTGATAATTTCTTTATTTGCTGAAAAATTTATGGGCAATTTTTTATCGCTCGTACTAAATAAAGGTGCCAGTAATCCTGGAGGACACTGTAAATCAACCTCGGCCTGCAGCGAAAACCACAAAACTACAAAATTACTGTGCAAAGTGCAAAACAAAAACAATGTAAAGTTAGAAAAACAGGCAGCATTTTCTGAAAGCTTTTCTATATGGATCCACAACAACAACAACTTAATACTGTGCACAAGTTTTACGCATCTGTGGAATCTATACATTAAAACTTTATTTGGGCACTTATTTGGTCTGAAAACGCTTAAATAACAAAAAAATCAATTCACACAATATTCATGTTGTTAAATACAAGACTGTACAAAGATGTGGATTTTGAGTGACTCAATATATTTGTTCTCGAAATCTAAGCCCAGGATTACTTGTACCATCCAGGATCTGATTTTACTCATCAGTGCTTATATTAAACCAGATGTGCTCTTGATGAATTTTTTATGCTTAGAACTTTTGAATCGACCTTGTGTTCATCTAACCAGCTCACCAGCAATACAATATTTCTTGTTTTTATTCTATTGTTATATCAAACACAAACACAATTTGTGGCCAGAAAATGGTTTAAAACAATTTGTTTAGGGACCTAAAACTTTTGCACAGTACTGCAAAACAATAACATATAAATAATAAAAACATATATTCCTTATATTTATGGTGATGTAGGTTTGTTGTGACTACAGCCATCACTTTACAAATGAATAGAACAATAATAGAACTGCAGTTAGTGCTGCAACTGCTTGCTCTATGCGAGGGGTTTGAGGCCTGATCAGGACAGCACAGCACTAAACAATGCTGTTACGTAATTTGATGCTTTCTGTTCCTGCAGTGGACAGTAATGATGTGTCATTGCAGACACTCTGTATGAGGTAGAGGTAAAAGTATGAGGACACCTCTCCTAAAAATCGCTTTTCCTCTGTTGAATCGGTCACTAAAATTCCAAACAGCCTCAACAAACCCTTCACATTGACGGCATTTATCAGACGCTTTTAACCAGAGCGACACCCACTCGCTAACTATAGATGGCAGTCTCCCTGGAGCAACGGGTCTTGTTCGGGAACCCAGTAGGATTCGAACCCAGAACCTCTTGGTCCAGAGACAAGTATCTTACCCACTAGACCTCCAGCACCCACATCAACACAAGAACAGAGATTGTGAAAACGGTCCAGCAGCTGAGATAGCTACAGCTGACTACACTGAACTCTATGAACCCTTATAGTCATGCGTGAATAAACCACAGCACAAGCACACAGTGTGAACAGTGTGAAGTTCTTCCTCTGCCTTTAACCCATTCACCAAGAGAAGCAGGGGGCTGCCACCAATGAGGGGTGCCGGGGAGCAGTATGGGGCAGTCCCTTTCTCAAGGGAACCTGTGGTGACACTAGCGGTTGGGATTCGAACCCACGACCTTCTGATTGCAAGGCCGACGACCTAATCGCTAGGCCACCAGCTGTCCAAACTGTACCACCATTGCTTTCTGGAGTGATGAATCATGTTTAGATTGCAACTAAAATGGTCACCGGTGCAACTGGATTATTTATTTTGTGACTTGCTTTTTAATTTCAGTCGCCAATGGCAATCGTCTCTCACAACCAAGAGGAATTAAAATGACTAAAACACAAGAAAAATGACATTTTTAAATTATTTGCAGATATGCTCAACCCGAGTTGAGTTGGCGTTACTGCTACAGTATCATGTGATCACAGTGAGGTTCGATCCATAGCTAGTCACAGGAATTTCGACTTTTTGAATGAGGATCAAATCACCAAGAAGAACCGGCTCTTTCGGCTCCCAAACGGCTCTTTGTTTTACCACATTTAGTCAAAGAACTGACTTGTTTGTGACCGCCACGTCTCTATCGAGAGCAGTGCTGACAGATTGAGATTTGTTTGAAATGATTCTGGTGCACAGTGTGTTCAACAATATAAGAAAAATAAACAAACAGCTCAGGGATGTACTGGAACATCAATCGTGAGCCGGGCCTTACTATCTAATATCAGTCTCGCACTAATGCTCCTTCTATCGAACAGGCACAAATATTTACACACACCTTAATATCCCACTGGAGTGGAAACCCATCCCCATATTAATGCCCAGGATTTTGGGATCAACAAACTTATATAAGTGTGACTGTCAGGTGTCTACATGCCTTGGACCAATGGTCTATAATGAATTGTGCACACAGAATGAAAAACAATTCCTGGTACGGCCAAAGCGTTGTTTTTGTTCCAAGCTCTACAAATGTTCTATCAAACTGAACAAAATCAAATAAACAAGCTGGAATGTAGAAAATAAGTTGATGCACAAATATAGCAAGAGGACTGAGTACAGATCCAGTCCAGTTGTGTACTGAAGGTTAAGGAACAACAATGAGGAGAGAGAGAGAGAGAGAGAGACAGTGGAGACAGATATAGATGGCACTTGTGTTTGAGGGTATTTACGGCAGCACATCTCTAAGAATACATTACCGTGTCTCAGCCTGTGGCTATGCGCTGCAAAGAGAGAAGAGAGAGTTGGAAAAAAGGAGGGAAAAGAGGAAAGTGGAGGTGGGGGGCGGGGGGGTGGAGTGCAGTATGCAGAGTCTTACCTGAGGTAGTGATGGTGGTGACCATGGGGGTAATGCCAGCATCACTGTGAAAGAAGAAGAGTGTCAGTCATCATCTGAGCGACACACTTGTGAGCACACGGCCGCTTCTGAAGCCGCTCTGACAGGCGAGTTGACGTCTCTGAGGACACGTAGACACTGAATCATCACTGCCCTGCAGATTCCTGCTGCCAACAGAATAAGGCCGTGTCCACATGAGCCTTAAAGGGAACACTGACATTTTGCACTTAGCCGAAGTGACGGACTAACATATGATCGCGATTCTCTAGCTGCCAAAAAATCTGCCGGCTTTTGTTTACACCCTGAATTTCCTCGTGATTTCGTTCGCTTCTGTTTAGTTGCCTCCCCTGATATTTCATTGTTGCCCGCCATTATTCAAACTCATGGAAAGTCGCGCCCCTACTGCTACATGGTCAAAATGGCATTCGTTTGGCGTGCGTAGTGTCCATCGTTCTGCACTGCGTCTTTTAGCCGCTTTCAGTGCAACATCCGGACTCTTTCAGAGCACAGAGTTTTAGCTCGGTTGTCAGTGTGAACATACTACACACTAAAATGTAGTGTTTGAAGTTTCAAGTGTGTGTGATTTCATACACACTGTGTATTGAATATAAGAGCGTCTGAAGCGACTCTGATGTCTCGGTCTTTCATACTGGAGGGACAGAAACTCCTGAGTGTAAACAGGCCAGAACTCCTAAACAGGTTGAGAGCAGTAGGACTCTGATATAAACTCGGAGGAAAGGGCAAAACACACAGAAAACAGTATGTTTTCAGCCTAATTCTGTTCAATCTGTACTTGGGACCAGGCACTCGACTCCCAAACCAGCTTTTCAGCACGAGAAAAAATAATCAAGCTGTTTCAGTTGAAAATATTAAAGTCAGTTTGGATGGAAAGAATGCAGAACATTTCCTCAGTTCTCTGAACAGAGTATTACACTGCAGCATTATACCATCACTGTGAGCCAGAACACCTCACCTCAAATCACACTGTACACTGTTACGCAATATAAAACAGAAGAAGGTCTGGACAACCATCTCAGAAAATCACGGTTTCACAGTTTTACTGATGTTATTTTACAACAACCCTTAAAGGTTGAATCATTACATTTGGACCTTTTTTGTTCCACAAACAAATTACAGTATGAAATGTGTGATGCCAGTATAGTGGATGATGTCATGAGCCCAGACTGTACAAACAATGCAGAACAAGCTAATGTTAGTGCTTTGATCTGAGAGCTGAATCAGGTTCTCAGAATCGCTCCACTCCCTCAGTGCACTCGGCCGCAGTCTGAGGTAACGTCAGGACAGGTTGTTACCAAGAGAGGGAAGATGAGAGAGATATATGGAAAGAACAGCAAGTATTTTGGAGTAATGATAGCCTTTAGAATAGGGTTAGCAGTTCGCAGTACTAACCATTATCTAGCCAGTTAGCCACTTTTCTGTTTCCCCAGCACCTCCTCAGATGAAGCCAGAGTCTAATATATAAACCTATAAATCACAGTATCAGGCACATCTACTGACTTGTATTGTGTGTCTACACTCATTTTATAGCCTGGATACTACATGACCACCAGGGATCAGGAATTACTTGGATAGAGGATCATTCTCAGCATAGCAGTGACACAGACATATCACTGGCCTGTTAGGGGTGTGTATGTGAGAAGGAGGGAGTGAGAGAGAGTATGTCTGTGTGTGTGTGTGTGTGTGTGTGTGTGTGTGTGTGTGTGTGTGTGTGTGTGTAACAAACTGAGATCCTGATTTTAATGCACTTTTTTGTTATGCCTTATTTCTTGCTGCTTATTCCTGTAAAGTCATTAGTTACAGAGTTAGTGTGACAGTCATTAGTTACAGGGACAGTCTTACAGTCGTTAGTCAAACCTGATCGAGTTCTGCAGAGGCTAACCTTCACAAATGTGTGGCGCCTCTGTACAACGAACAAAAGGTCTGTGAAGAGCTCAGGTGGAAAAGAAGATGAACTCACATGGCAGCCTGTTTGTGGAGCCACTGCTGGCAGGCGCGGTCGTCGTGGACGTACTGCAGCACCTCACACAGCATGTTCCTCTTACTGCGCTCGTCCTCTCGCAACCGCTTCGTCCGCTCATACACCTTAGCACCTGCAACACAGAGCACAGGCCTTTCTGACGCCAAGAAACCCCCTTAATGCTTTCAGTAATTTCAATACCACACTAAAATTCTTCATGAACTTTTACCGCAGTTCATTCTGTAAAAGGAATTTGAAGTGAAGTGAATACTATTAATGCAATTTTATTAACTTTATCTCTTAGTCTAATATTAGTCTCTCTAGTGAGGATCAGAAAGTCCAGAATGGTTGAAGAGAGCTTGTTTACAGCCACCAGCGATATTCAATTACTCTACATTTTTAAATAGGCAGGAATTCAGCATTAACAAGCACTTCAAGCTGTGAAAGACAGCACCACTGTGGGTCTGTCTGATCTAAAATTTGTGAGGAACAAATAGACTTTGTCAGGAGCATGGCGTAAGAAAAATATTTTACAGCGCAAACAGCCAAAAACAGATACTGCAACCATATTTACTAAATGGGCTGAATTTGATCATTTAGATGCAAGGCATCACAATTAAATAATAAACCTGAAAGTGGAATTCAGCTTTATTTTAACCACGTTTCTGAATGCGCCTGTGTTCTCCGAAGTGTCACTTTAACGTAAACATTATGTTTGGTTACTTTTGCAAATTTGTACTGCGTCCTCGAGTGCTGTTAAAGGCAGCTATAAAAGGTATTATTATTATTAATGTACTTCAAAAGGAACAGAGTAGAACTGTGGAACTCTAAAGACACTGTTGGGGGCTACAGGTCCTGTGTTTTGGTGAGTAATGGCAGACTCTGTGTATGGATCCTACCACAGAAAGACTGAATGCCTTCTCTTCTGTATTCCTGCAGCCGCCGGATCTCCCTCCGCAACTCGAACTCCACTGAAAGAGAAAACGTGTTCGTGAAGGTTTGATGCCGTCAGTAAAGGCTATTAGCACACGGTCGCACACTGGAAGAGTCTGTTCACACCACTCAGCTCAGGACCCTCAAACTCTCTAATTACACAGGTCAGCAACACACTTTTCTAAACCAGGTTTCATGCTGGTTTCAGATCTGCTTTGAGTTATTTTAGGGTTTTTTGGGAATTCTGAGTAATATTAGATTTGCATTTATTAATTAAACTGTTTTAATATTTTCAGTGTGGAGTCAGACAGGCCACACTGTGGCATAGATATAATGATCAGTGTCAGTCAGACACCACTGTT
>JBBPDB010059795.1:0-10587 GCA_037974465.1 Brachypetersius altus | reverse complement strand
GAGCACGGTTCGCATGTAGTGTGAGCGCTAACCGTGCTGGAGCACGGATCAGGACGCGTGACGCCACGTTTTTGCGATGCTCCAAAACCATTTTGGAGTGAGTGAGAGTACACCCTGAAAGACAGGATAACAGAACGGTGTAGTTCATTCTAATGGATAAAGAGTGATTGCAAAATGACACTGAAAATGTTGTGATTGTTTGTAATGGATAAACTTAAACTAATGTGATAAATGGACCTCCAGGAAAAGAATAATCTACAATAAAACATTGTCCACATATTGATGGTCTCTATAACATTTTGGCCAGTAGACAACCAAACAGTATAGCAAGTAGCAAATGTCATTCAGAACTACACGCCTTTGGCCCCTAGAGGATTACAATAACACAAACAGTACACAAACCTGCAAATGTTAGATTATAAATGGACTACTCCAGGTCCAATTTGGGCACTAGCTAATGACAAAAGGCTGCTCTTTATACACGGATTTGTTACATACTTTCTCTTTTTCAGCCTTCAAACTGCTGGAGAGCTCCAGTCAGCAGTGGCTGCAGGGCTTGGTCTACCTCATTGGAAACCTACTTGGCTCTGCATTGGCTGTCTACAAGTGTCAATCAATGGGTCTTCTACCAACACACTCATCAGACTGGCTTGCGTTTATTGAACCACCCCAGGTATGTATAGAATGTATAGGACGAGTATAGAATGTGCCTATAGGCCGATGCTCCATCCAAAATTATGCAAATCAAAAAGTCCATTAATACTTTGCTTCTTAGCTCCAACTATCGAGTCTCAGACGTTTTCTCTTTTTTACTTTACAGAGATTGGAGATAATGGGAGGAGGAATGGTGTTGTAAATCATGAAAACCTTTTTCCAGACACACTCACACTGCCTTTAACCCCCTTTTAATTTATGTATGTATTGGATTTGCCATCTATAATGCATTATGCTTCTGCCATGAAAAATAAAATGTCTTTAGAAAGAGATTTAATAAAACTATTTCAGATGCTACGTTTGATTTCATGTGTTTTTAACATGAAAGTAAAGAAATGTTCCTGAGTTGCTAGACGTACTGGTTTTAGACTCTAGAAACTTCTGAATGCCATGTGTCTGGCTGGCGTGGAACTCTTCATCTCAGGGTCGTGGATTCAAATCTTATGTTGGACTTTACATGTGCAGTTTTGGGGCGGCTGGTGGCCTAGTTAGTCCTGGGTTTGAATCCCAGGCCTGCTAGTGGCATCTCTGAGGTACTTAAGCAAGATATAGTCCCCACACACTGCTTCACTTGGTGAATGGGTTAAATGCAGAGAAGAATTTCACACTGTTCACACTGTGTGCTGTGTTCTTATATGACAGAATGGTCATATAAGAACCATATATGGTCATATATGGCACTTTGTAGACGCTCTTATCCAGAGCAACGTACATCAGTGCTTAAAGTAGTCCTCGACTGTTCTTAAAACCTTTAAAGCTATACTTAAATTAACAACAGCTATTTAACCAAGTTACTGCTGGCTAAGTTACACATTATAACAAACCCTGCCAAAGAGAAAAAGCAAGTTAATACACAAGTAAGGAACAACAGTTAAGAGAGTGAGTGTCTGAGGGATTTGTTAAATATATAGGAAAAGATGTATAAGGGATGCGTGGGAGGACTGGTTAGTCACCAAGATGCCCCTTAAAGAGGTGGGTCTTCAGAGGGGAAGGACTCCGCAGATCTGATTGCGAGAGGGAATTCGTTCCACCACTAGGGGGGCAAGACTGAAAAGAGTCTAGATGCATGTACACAAGTATTGTGTTCTTCAGAAGACTAAGAAATCCCTCAGTCACACTGGAAGAGCTCACATTTTTGAATGTCTTAAACATGCTTACTTAAAATAGGGACTAAACTGATCCATCTATATTTTTTCAGACCTACAATCATCATGCAATGCTGTTAAAAATCCAATTCAACTGCAACAGCACACACTGCTCTCGTCAGACCGTTACACAAGAAGTTTCTGATTTCCAACTCAACAAAGAGGAGCTGCCTAATGTTGTGGATAATTAAAACTGGTTGAATTAAGAATCTGACACCATGCTACTGTCATGTTTCACATATATATGAAAGAAATATTTGAAATGAATAGCTCACTGTCAATACAAGCATTAATGTTCAATGATTTTCTCCTATTCCTGTTAAGCATTCATATATGTTCATATCAATAGAAATACTTCTAATAGTGTTTTACCATCCAACTGATCTCATTGTGAGAGGAGTGTGTTGATTACAGCAGTGTTTTATACTTTTCCACATTAAGATTTGATTAATCAGTACCTCATAAAGCAGAATGAGGTGTTTGTGTAGGACTTTAACAGACACTGGCATGGAATGGTTCTCAAACTCACAGAGATGTTGATTTAAAAATAAACTGCAGTGCTCTCTTATTTTTCTCCAGAGCTGTATATACTCAGGAGTGCAGAGCAGTCACAGCTGGTATGCGGCAGCCTGGCCGCTGTGATGTTATTCATGATAACACACTTACTCTCTTATCCTGTTGCTTATATAAACTGCCAGGCATTCAGTGAGGTGCATGGATGCGTTTAGGGATGAACAAAGCTGGAGATAACATCTTTAAATCAAGTCGTAGAGGCTGTGCTCTTAAGCCAGCTGTCCTAACTGCCTTGTGTTTGTGTTTTTGAGAAACCGGTCCACCTTTCTGCCAGAAGCGAACCTGTATGTCGGGAATGTGAACAGCTCTGAAAAGCTGGGCTCCCATACATACCTTCTGTAAAGGTTAAGGGCCGTACTGGAGGAACAGGTGTAGTGTTTGAAACATTACGTAACCACATTCCCTGCATATGTTTCATGTCCAAATTATAACCCGTGTACACCCATTAGTAAACAGTGTCAGTACACACCCTTCTAGACTTATTAACTCGCTCCACCTGCTCAGCAGCGTATTTTACACTCGATCAACTGTTCAAGAAGCCATGTTTAGATGTACAGGGGTGTCCCACACTGTTTTTGTCCGATCTCACCACAAAAGCTTTTAATTGTGAGCACAAAAAATGATAGTATTTATGATCATCTGGTCTGATAGGCCACAAGTAAACATGAGGCACGCTTCTTTACTACCGAGACAATACAGAGACAATAGTGATGTAATTTTGCCAAAAAATGGTTCATCTGATACTGAAGTGACATACGGTAAACAAACTGTGAGCATTTTGTTGCCATAAATGTGTATTTTAGCAGCTTGAAGGAACAATGAAATTTTGTCGTGCCTGAGGGTGCTATAGATCCGATCTGAAACTAAAACTGAAAGTCATGACAGAAGTTCATCATGAAAAAAAAATAGTTTTTGCATCATGATGGAAAACCATGTTTCCAAAAATGTGTAAAAAAAAATGAATTTGGTAACTAGCAAATCATGTAAATCTATTGTTTAGTTGGAATAGAACAAATAACATTTTTATGAAACATTATAGTTTTATGAATAATATGTGCTCATTTTGAATCCGATGCCAGCAATAGGTTGTAAAAAAAATTGTGAGAGGGAAACAAACGAGTAATACCGTGTAATGCATAAAAAACAAATGGTGGAAGTGAGGTTAATTTGTTAATTGTCATTAATATGACTGGATACAAAAGCATCTCTGAACAGCAGATTCTCACAGAAGTAAAGAGATTATGTGAAAGACTGCTTGGGCAGTCTGAGAATGTTCCTCAGCCTAAAATTTAATTTCATTATCTGTTGTAAGTTTTTATCCAAAGTGACTTCCCCTCCTTAACTACAGGGGGCAGTCCCTCTGGAGCAACTTGGGGTTAAGGGTCTTGCTCAGGAACCCAGTGGTGGTGCTGAAGGTAGGATCTGAACCTCATGGTCCAGAGGCAAGTATTCTTCCCACTAGGCCACCACCACCCCTACATAAAAAATACAGAGCTCAGAGAAATCTTTGTCTGCAAGGGACAAGGCGGATTGCATGGCAGTGATCTTTTAACCCTCAGGTGGCACTGCATTAAAAACAGACATGATTCTGAAGTGGAAATCACTGCAAGAGCTCAGGAATGCTCCCATAACCCGTGTCTGCGAACACAGTTTGTTATTGCATTCACAAATACAAGGAAATTCCTGGTCCAGAAAGGCTGCTGGCTCCTCTGGACCGAAGGCCATTTATCATGGACCAGGGAGGGAACTGTAAAATTGTGCTCTGATCTGACAGATCAAAATATGAAATTCTTTGTTGAAATCACGGACACTGTATTGTCTGGGCTAAAGAGAACGAGGACCATCCTGCTTCTTATCAAAGCACAATTCAAAAGTTAGCATCCATGATAATAGGGGGTACATCACTGCATGTGACGTGGGCAGCTTGCACATGTGGGAAGGCACCATTAATGCTAAAAGATATTTACAGGTTTTGGAGCAACACGTTCTGGAATTCAGACCTAGCTTATTGCAGCATGACAGTGCCAAACCGCATTCTGCATGTATTGCAACAGCATGACTCCACAGTAGAAGAGGCCAGGGGCTAAACAGTCTAGACCGGTGACCAAAAAAAACAATATTCGGTTAAAATGGGTAGACCACCAAAACAGTCCCCAAACAGCACTCAACGCATCTTTGAAAGAGCAGAAAATCTAACTCTTACTTCAGAAACGGAACATCTGAGATGTGGAAGAAGGTTGGACTGTTGCTTGTGAATTCATAATTGGGTATAATTTCCCGGGCGGTTCTGAAAAGGCCAAATGTTTGTTGTTAAGAAGCAATATCTCTGCGCATTTCTGCAGAAAAACCCAAAGCAAGTCTTCCATAATTAGTAACAGCTATAACCTTATGGCAGGGTGGTGGTGGCTAAGGGGTAGGATACTTGCCCCTGGAAAAGGTGCATTTAGTCACAAGGGCATTAGTAAGGACTGGATGATCAGTTCGGGATCACACACTCAGACTCATCCTAAAGGTCCTGGATGGAGTTTTGTAGTTCCCTTGTCCCTCAGCCCAAGTGCTTTAGTCTTGGCATTGGCCAACGTGACATTATGCTCATGTATGGGTGCCCTAAGAGCATCTCATCGAATTCTAGGTCGATTGATATTGTGTGTGTGTGTGTGTGTGTGTATGTGAGACAGAACACCAGGGCACCTTAAAGGACAGAGCCACTCCTGGGGCCCCATGCAAACCAGGCTGGGGGAGTTATTTTGTTGGGCTCTCGCATAGATTGCGGAATGTATAAGATCAACCAACTTGGATTCACCGACTGCAGGGGGTGTCTGGCTACTTTCAAACATGCTGTTTTCATGTCACTGCTATAAACAGGAAGAATCTAGGAGAAGCACCATATGGACAAAGGAATTGGGACACACCTCTTAATAATTACTGAATTCATTCAGACTTATTGCCACAGGTGTATAAAATCAAACATACCAGGACATTTTGGACAGCACCATGCTTCCAGCTTTGTGTTGGAAGTCTTTGGGAAAGAGTTACAAATTCCCACAGAAACTCCAAAATCTTGTGGAACGCTTTCTAAGTAGAGTGGAAGCTGATATAGATGCGTGCTGCAAAGGGGAACAACCCCACATTAAAGTCTGTGTTTGAATGAGGTGGCATTATGGTGTAATGGTCAGGCGTCCCAATACTTTTGTCCACCAATGAAGTGCTTTTGTCTGGATGCCAAAAAGGGAAGCATTCCTTTTTGTACAGACTCCGGGAGCTCGAGAGATTATGTAAGGTGTAGAAATGCGAACAGGCGTCATGCTGATGCATAATAGAGGTTAAAAATGTGAGGAAAAAATAACATAATATAACTAAATAACTACGGTAATAATATAAATAATTAATACAGTGGTCCTGTGATCAGCTTCTGGGGGGCGTTATTGTGAAATGAGGCTCATTAATAGTTTCCAAGTCCAAAAAAACAACAACAAAAAGTGCCTTTTTCATGTATTAGGGCGTTGCTGGTTTCAGTTGTCTCTGGAACCGGTCCGACTGGACCGGACAGTGTGGGTTCGGCTGGGAGTCCGTGTATGGAAGCAGTGGGTGGGTGTGTGAGTGTGTGTTTTAAAAAAAGGCTGGCCCCATTCCTCTCAACTTCATCTTCCACGCCATGTGGAAGAGGAAGGCATCGACTTTGCTAGCACTACTGCCTTCAAACCCTCTAAAACATTTTTAAAACTTTATCTACCGCCTCTCCTGCTGCTTGTACTCAAACTTTAAGGGCTTTTTAATGATTACAAATCAAAAACTTACATTTTATCTTCGTTTTTTAAGAACTGGGCACCAAAACTGAAGGCTAACACATCGAGAGACTTCTCGGACGTTGTTTTTGGAAGCTCTTGTTGCGTTTATTGTGACTCTTGAGGAATTTAAAAGGGGGGTCGATGCTTAAAACAGGCCTAAGAGCTTAAAATAGCTTTCTACACTTCTACTCGGACAAGGGGAGACTTTTATTTTTGTGCCATGGAGAGATGCAGAGTTACAACACATCCTTTTGTCCACGACCTCAGACTCACAGGAGCACAGAAAGTTCAGGTATGGTGCTATTTGTTTGTTTTTTCTGTAAATTATTTTTGTTAAGAGTTTTCACCATCTTTGTGTCTGTGGTGGTACCAACCGTGTTCTCGACAACATGCTGCTTCTGCGCATGCGCAGTTGTGCAATCGTGCCCACGGTTGACGTAGATTTTAGACATTTCTGTCTAGTTTCTCAACATTTTAACACCATAAAGTGTTTGGGTGGGTTTTAACATGTGTGAGGAACAGACCAGGGCTCAGCATTGTCGTGTGTCTTCTCACAGAATGTGTGCAAACTTTGCGCCTGTTAACAGTTGAAGCAGGACTTAAGTTGTTAACGTAAGATGCTTCTCAGAAAAATAATACAGAACTCCTTTACTGCTGACCATTACACCAAACGACAGGATATTTAATGACATTGCATTCAAATACATATACATTAATGGAGTCGGCCACAACTCTTCTTGGAAAACTTTCCACAGGATTTTGTAGTGTTTCTGTGGAAATGTGTGCCCCTTTATACTGTAGAGCAGGCACTGATGTTGGACGAAAAACCCTACTAGCGATCTCCATTCCAGTTCATCCCAAAGGTGCTGGTTGAGGTTAAAGTCAAGTTCTTCCTCACTGAACTCCTCCAGCCATGTCTTTATGGAGCTTGCTTTGTGCACTGGGACACAGTCACGCTGGAATAGAAAAGATTCCCCAAACCAGTGTCCACAAAGTTGGAAGCATGGCATTGTCCGAAATTTCTTGATATATTGAAACATTAGATTGTCCTTCACTGGACGTAAGGGGTCTAACACAGACCTTAGAAAACAGGTGTGTCCTAAGATTTTTGTCCACATTGTGTATGAAGAATAGAAGAATATGATTTGGTCTTAGGCAGCGGTTGATTAGACACTACGTCACGAATTTGACGCTGTACACCGGAGCCATGGCAACAGCGTATGCAAACATTGGGGGCGTATGTAAAGTAGTAGCTTGTTTTATTTTCTCCTCGCCTGAGAGTTGTGTCCTCCCCAGGTTTCTGAGACAACTGAAAGACAATGGTCTCTTTCTTTGTATGTCAACAAAGCGAATACTGACATTTGTTTTAATTGCATAGATTTTTAACCACAAAACATTATGGATACACTATATGTACAAATGTATTGGGACGTCTGACTATAATGATGTTGCATTCAAATACTTAGACTTTAATATGGAGTTGGTCCCAAAGTTGGAAGCATGTTTTTCCCAATTCTTTTGTCTACATAGTGTACTTGTGTCAATGGAAGGCTCATTATGGTAATAATAGTGGGTGTAGCCCGTCACCATGACCATATTTTTAAAATGGTTTTGACCAAAAGCTTATTGTGAAATTCCCACCAACTCTTTAGTGTAATAAATTTGATTCACTTTTCCTTTCACTGGCCCCGATCACCACAGCTGTGAACTTTTCTCTTATTGAATTCACTGTACAAGTGTTGTTTAGTATTTTGGAGGGGCACATTTTGATCAAGCTAGCTAGCTAATATTTTGATGGTGAGTTAAGTAAGCATATGCACACAACTTATAACAAACATTTTTAAGAAAATTTCAACACGGTACATTTATGAAGTCCTGCTGGTCTGGGTTTCTTCCCTTTCAATGATTTTTAAGCCTGAACATGGCTTTATACTGACCCTAGCCCACAGTAGAATTGTCTTGTGGCTCAGTAAGCTTGACTGAAAATTGCTGTCAAATGTTCAGTGGTTCAATGGTTAAAGCCTGGAATATTATGTTAGCTGTCTATATGCTACTATTGGCTATGTGGTCACATTTGGGCATTCAGTGCATAAAGAGAATTCAGAATCATTTGTTCCCAAATGATCAAATCAAATAGTGTGGAAATGATGTGATGTGCTGAAACTTAATTGTTATGAGATCCCAGACTTGCACTGTGTGAACATGTAAAGTGTCTATTGGTGATACATGAACAGCACGAAATAGTTCTCTGCATTTAACGCAGTCATTTAGTGATGGAATGAGGAACGCTGTGCCCAGGGAGCAATGTATGGGGACGCTACCTTGCTCAAGGGTACCCAAGTGGTGCCACTAGCAGTCCTGGGATTCGAACTAACAACCTTCTGCTCACAGAACCACTAGGCCACATTTTGTGTGACGTAACCTCAGACATAACCACTCAGTGCATGTGTATTGTGTTCCTTCTCCTGTTTGCAGAGTCTGATACTGGGCTGTGTTCTGTTTCCCATCCGCATCGCCCTCGCCGTCATCTTCTTCCTGCTCATGTGGCCCTTCGCTCGGCTGCGACTGGCCGGGCTGTCGGAGGCGGAGCGACAGCGGCCGGTACGGGGCTGGCGACAGTGGTTCCTCCATCCCATCGTCCTCTTCCTGAGCCGAGGAGTGTTCTTCTTCACAGGCTTCATGTGGATTAAAGTCAAGGGTCGTCAGGCGGGGCAGAGCGAGGCACCAGTGCTGGCTGTAGCGCCCCATAGCGGTTTCTTGGACATGCTGGTGCTCTGCATGGCTGGGCTGCCAACAGTGGTGTCGCGCTCAGAAAACAGCAAGCTGCCAGTTATAGGAGGTGAGAGGGACTCGCTGAAAATGAGGAGAAAGGCATTCTGGCCTAAAACTAGCAGTTGATGTTTTGTTGTGTTATACAGTATTCTGTATGTTATATCATTTCATTGCATTGACAGAGTTTGGTTATCAATGTTCACTCATTACTTTACCCAGGATGCAGATTACAAAAGTTATACAACCTTCAGGAAACCCTGCAGTGTTCAAACAATCCTGATCACTAGCCTGTCAAATCTAGGTAACCAGGAGGTTACATTACTAAGTTTTAGGGTTTTTTTGGTTTGTTTTGTTTTGTAATCTCTCAATTCTTTCCATTCCTGTGATGATTTATAGACTA
Organism: Brachypetersius altus; assembly: GCA_037974465.1. NCBI lineage: Eukaryota > Metazoa > Chordata > Actinopteri > Characiformes > Alestidae > Brachypetersius > Brachypetersius altus. Next base: position 1,195 of record JBBPDB010059795.1, on the reverse strand, counting down.
CTACAATGTTGCAGTAAAACAACTGGCCTACCAGGCATGTGCCTTCCTTCTAGAAGAGCCAGCTTTTATATACAGCTTCGAGGGGAAAATAAGAGAGCGGTTATGTTCCAAGAGCACCTGCGTATAGTGAAAAAAATACAGTGTTTTGTTTTAGTAAAAAAAAAAAAAGCCTTTTTATAGTGTAAACCCTAAATATGCTCCCAGAACACTTTATTGGCATTTTTAATGCATTACCCTTAAAGAAAATGTAAAAGTAAACCCGTTTCGCCTTAAATGCCGAGATATGCAACTCAGAAGGTTGTGGGACAAAAGTATTGGGACACTGTGAACGGTGATCTACTGGGTGATCTACACTGTGATCTACTAGGTCTAAACATGCAAATGAGGGCTCGTTGGAAAGGTCGCCAGGACATCAACTGAACTGTGGAGTTTGAAGGGTCTGAGTGCTTGCATGGGGGCTAACCCTGGTGTGGAATTCGAAAAAAGTGCCACAAAAAAGGCGCAGGATATTTGCAGTTTCTATGTTATTCTGGGGATTTCCGCGTAAAACTATGAGCTTGGTTCTCCGTGTGTGACTGAATCCACAACTCCAGATCTGCGTAAAACTGGGGTTTACTGTGTGTATATACACAGTGGGAATTGCAGTGTATGTTATAATAAGATAATTACTATAATTTTTTATTTATTACTATTATATACTGCTATTTTGCTCACAATAGCGATGGGTGGGCTATACAGGTAAATTAATATTTATCAAATTGAATTAGTGACATATTAGTGCTGAGAGTCAAAATAAATTGCCATACACGTAATTCCTTTAAAAACAAAATTCACTTTAGGAAGGTGAGGCAAAGCCGTGCACCTGCAAACTGCAGATAAACAGTACACTGTCGGAGAAAAAGGCTCACGTAATGTAAAGATGAATCTAGTCTTGCGTAGCCAGACCTTCAGACTGACGGCTGAAGGTCTGGAATTCATAGCACATTTCTTGGTCAAGGCCCGCCCATAAGGCCGTTTGACCAACATGTCAAACAACCAATCACAGTTCGTTTCGTTAAGCGTCACGTTTTGGGGCGTGGAAATGTCCCCACAACAACAGACCGACGTACAACAGGTCCGTCAGCATAGAAAATTAAAGGAGAAGAAAACAAGCAGTAAGTCATTGATCTGTTTGTGCACGTATAACAATGGCGTC
>JBBPDB010059784.1:0-10587 GCA_037974465.1 Brachypetersius altus | reverse complement strand
ATATCGGCCGATATATCGGAATATCGGATTTTAAAACCAACAAATATTTGTATCAGTATCGGCCTTCAAAATCCTTTATCGGTCGGGCTCTACCTCACATATATTGTCTCCTTCCTTCCAAACCTTCCATCAACTAATTTTGGTACAGAAGCTTTAGCTGCCAAATCATTTCCCGCTCATCTTACTGAGGAAGAAATGTTAATGAGCATGAAACTGGGTGTTACAAAATATACGCAAACTACAGGATGAATCTACAGCAAATTACAGTGTCAGGACCCACCCAGATATCTGTAAGACGATTCATTAGACCTTACTGTTGACAAAAATTTCTGTTGTGATAATAAACTGCAAAAACAAAACATACTTTTGTCAGGGTTACTGGCTGCCTTTTACCAGATTACCAGTGCAGGTCAATATTTCTCTTTTTGATTGTCTGTAAGTCTTTCATCATGGTTATATGGACATAAACAGAAATGTTCTGCATAGTTTTCTGGTACTTCCTATAATTTTGCAGGGAAATTTGAGTGCTTACACTCATTTCAATTGTTTGAAATTTAAACAGTGAGGTTGGTTATGGCTTTATGTGGGCCTCAAAAGCTTTTGTGGCTTGCTGTGTGAGTTCCAAAAGCCTAGAAACCCCTACATTAGCCCATTAGATTATGTATGACTGACTGGTGTAATACATAATGGTAATGATCAGGTACATTTTTAACCTGAAAGCTGTCAGAAAGAAAGGGTGTTATTCACTGTTCTATCCAGTGCTGAGCACATGATAGGGTCTCTAATAGTGTCTCTGTGTTATAATAACTTTCCAAAGAGTTTATGTCCAAACTTCAACTAGGACAGTTCAGTACCCAAACATCCAAAAAAATCTGTCTCTTTCACCACTGGGGCAGTGGGAATATTCATGTAACATTTCACTGGATTGTCCAGTTTGCTGTAGTCTATCTACTGTCATATAATTATCTGAGTGATCCCTGACATTTGATTCTCCCTGCAATAGTAAATAGCCATTTCATGCTAACATAAATACGATTTTTAACTGATTGAAAAATAATAGTGAGAAAATGCAACATTTCTGAGGGACAGGACATCTGTGGTGTCAGGTTTAATATTAGAGTGCGTATAAGCTGTATAAGCTGTCCCACGATAGGCCAGTCTCTATACAGTTCATCCTCACAGGATACGCTACACGTGCCTGACCCTTAGGGAAGTCCTCCACACCCAGCAGATTTCATCATGACCCTATTAATAATGCAGGGTCCACGAAGAGAGGGACACTTCAGCACTATGCAGGCGCCGCAGTGCATGCAGCCAGTGCTCTATAAATACTGCTCTATCTGGGGCATGAGCACTGAGACAGCCAGTTCAAAACTCCATGAACACAGGAAGCACAACACCATAACTCAGTCCAAAGTGCGGCTACAGGGAGGAGACCCTGACTCACAGGTCAGCCATATGAGGCTCAGTCAAGCCCACGGTGCAGCCCAAGATTTAGAGCTAAACAACGAAACAGGTGATGTTCAGACTCATAATTCTTGCAGTGGAGCTACAGAATGAGGGAGTGGGTGCAGGACTCAGGAAAGCATGGATGATGGAGACTCTTTGCGTAAATAAGTCATGTGACTTGTCTACAATGAAATGGGGTAAACATAACAATTTCAAAGTTGCAAAATCACCATCTTGACATGTAAAACGAGGCTGAAGTGGGAAAATCTGAAGTCAAGATTGTGCAGTTCAAGGACGATTACTAAAAAATAAAGATTTCTATTTTACCAAAATGCTGTAATTCTTAATGTGTGCGGATGTGGAGGAGAGATTGTTCTCAGGATATCAAAAATAACCAAAGGTACTTCGTTCTAGATGAGTAATGAAGGCTAAGCTGCTCAGCTAAAATAACATTACTTTGGTCGGTTGCTGGTAAAGACAAACTTTTTATCCCTTAGAGGAAGATGAGCCAACAAGTTGGTAATTTCAAGGAGTACATTATTGCTGCTTCTCAAACTATTTGACATCAGCTAGAGAGACTCCTTTAGTCTGGTAAGCATAAAGCCCTGCTGTTTCTGACAGCCTTGTCATGTCCTCAACAACACGTCTTTGTCAACACACTCATGTTTCAAAGTAGAGAAGGGGGTGTTGTGGGGGAGGTGGAAAATAATCGAATAGTTCTCAGTTCTCAGTATTTCTGTTTGAAATGCCTGACCTAATGCCTAAGTTGTATCAAACCCTGTGTGGAAAGTGAGCCACCAGTCCATTTTTAAAATTACTGCAGAAAGCTGCATAAGATGAAATTTAATTTAGAATGCCTCTAACTTATAAAAACATATATAATATGATATAGATTGCAGTTTATAATGTTTCAATCTACACTTTAAGGTATTACTGAACAGAATAACAGCAACAGGTAGTGTAAAGCCATGACGTCTACACTCTATAGTCTACATCTCATTCTGTTTCCAAAAGCTTGTGTTCTGTGTTACTTGTGTTTTGTGCTGTACTGCTCTTGTGTTGCAACACGGTCCTTGTTTCATTCTTACTATGTACTGTGTATATGGTAGAAATGACCAAATCTACTTGACTTTACTTGACATACTACACTGCAACTGAAGAGTCAATAGCCACTTTCACATTAAAAACAGGTAGCACTGCTTCGTTACCTTTTCCAGTAAAGACAGCATGCACCTCTCATTTACGACTGTGTCTTACCTCACCCTGGCTGCAGTGTTCGCACATGACTGTACATGTCAGTAATGGCCAACTTGTCTCCTATCAGTTGTCTGCTGGTATGTCTGTACGACAGCAGAGAATCCGTATATGAATCAATAACTGCAGCACTAAACCAATCTGCTGTTATTCAAGAAAAAATGGGAAAAGTGGGGAAATGCGTCTCTGCTAAACAGTTTGCCTCTAACCACTGCATCCATCTGTATTCAATTTGTATGTGCACTAATATCTGCACCATTTTATGAGAATCTGTCACACTGTCATGTTGTCTGAACAGTGAAGATGCCATTATGAACAAGTTATGCAATGCAAACAATAACACTTACATAGACTCCCCTCCAAACAAGTTTCTCAACTCAGAGGCATTCAAATGTAGGTAAAAAGTTGTGCGGTGATGGCCCCTCACTCAGCATGCTTTAATCTTAAAAGACAGAAAGTCACAACAATCTAATTGCAAGAGAATATATAAGATCTTCAACTGACTGTACATAAAGAGACAAAGCGGTGGGGATGTATCTCCAGATTTCCTTCTGGTCACAGTGTTTCCCTTACACCCATCTCAAGTAGCCTGCAGACTGACTCTCATTACACTCTGAACTCCACAGTGCTCTGACCTCTTCATGCAAGGAACAGCATTCAGGCCACCAGCTGCAGGGTTTTAAGAGTACTACCCCCATTCCTTCACAAGAGCATTGGGGAAACAATGTCAGGTTTGGTGTTATGTGAACTGTGAAGCTTCTAGAAGTAACCTGAGAGAGACTGTGCAAAACCCACCAGCACCAATTTCTTTATTTTTTGCTTGTTTATGCAATATACTATTTTATGCCTGTCAAGAGTCTTCCCTTTTTTCACATTAAGTAAATTAAATTTAAGAAATGGGTACAAATGTTTTACTGTGACAGGCTGCAAAGTGCCTAAACATAGTGCCTAACTAAAGGTGTTCAAACCACACAGCATTCAGCACCACCAGTATACTGATCACCACCTGATCATCTGGAATCATCTGCTCTTGTTTCTTCACTGGTTCGGGAAGAAACATTCCTCTGTTCAGGTTCAGGGTCAGGACTGATACTGACACAACTTTGAAAGTCTGTCAGGAAGCCTGGAGAACTGTTCCTCAAGACTACATCAAAACACATTAAAAATGTATTGATCTTTGGAAGCAAAATATAAAGAAACAAGGGGGCGGCTCAAGATTTCTGCACAGTACTGTAGTTATCAGCATAACAGAATGCTACTAAACTACATGCACCGGCCTGCTGTCATCATTGTTAGTGGACATACAATGCAGTATGTTGCAAGACCACCTCAGTCACAGAATCTACAATATAGAGACTTAGCATAAGAGAACTTTAACAACCACATTGTGACATTAAGAACCTCTTTAAAATTGCTTGCAACGCCTGAATGGCTCAGTCTGTCTGCATTCTGAGTTGAGTGCATCGGTATTACTAGTTGGTGCACTGAATGTCAAAGTAAATGGTAGATATGAAAATGAAACAAAATCATTGTTGACATTGTGTGTGTGAGTGTGTGCATGAACTAGAGAGAGAAAGAAAGAGAGCGAGTTAGGGAGGGAGCGAGAGAGGGAGAGATGAGCATGCGCATGCAGCCAACTGACTGGAAAAACATACCTCACATCAGCACACGCACGTTTAACTAATGGGGTTTAGAGTGAGTGTGTGAGTGCAGAAGAGAATGAGTGAGTGATTGAGTGTATTTAGATCTTTGTGAGGACCAGATTTCCCCACAATGATGGAAAACATGACTATGTAAGATGTTGTTGGGACTTTTAATTAATTCATTACAAAATAACATCAACTGGTCACAATTTGGTTGGTCCAGCTATCATTACATGTGCAGTCTCATGCCTTGTAAGCCATGATAAACAATCTGATCCTGGGCCAAGTCCCAGGACTCGTGGCTCTTTCACTCTTTATGTTTACTCCTATGTTTACACTTGAAGAGGTTGCTATTCTGAAGTGAGCTACGTTTTTATTACAGTCTGAAATATCTGGCTGGCATGTATGTGACTAATGTCATTCAGGTTGCTTTTTGGCCCTTTGTATTCTTCCCTGGTCTGGATTAGCCCCCTCTATTGGTGAACAAGTGCAATCTTTTCTTCCCACCAGGTTATCCGCCAAGACCCATAATGAGCAAACAACTATACCTTTTTCCTCAAAAAATGCAAATTCATTGTTTGCTACACATTGAATACACATATCATTAAATATTATTTAGCAATCCTGTTAAAATAAATGAAATTAGTATATATTTCTCTTTCTCAAGACGTGTGTCATCAGGTCACACGTCAATCATTGCAAATATCTGATTCCACCGTCCAGTGTGGTCTGACGAACCATCCCACCAATCCCAGTCGAACCTGAGTGAACTGCAGGTTCGACTTCTCACCCATCAAACGACCCGGTTCAGCAGAGAGTGGGGGTCTTTTTTTTACGAGAAAACATGTCTAAAAACGGCAAAACGCCAACCACGACTTTAACTCTTAAGAAGAGATTCTATTGAGTAAAATGTTCAGGCTGCAAAATGTCGAAATGGGCTTCGACTGCAATCGAACAATCGCAGCCTGATATCAAATAATTAGACAAGTGACGCAAACACCTCTCTCTCTGTTTCTCCCTCTCTCTCTCTGTTTCTCGTTCTTTCTCTCTCCCACTCTCTTATATTCTTTAGGCTCAGGTTGGAGTAGTTTTGAGTCTTGAGACTAGAGAAGTATGAGATATGAGAGTTTAAACCCTTGCGTTGCAGGCATTTAAGGAGTAAAAAATTATTCGAGTAAGAAATTAACTTTTTATCCACTCAAACACATCAGTTATAGCTCCACACACAGACACACCTCAACGAAACAGCTGCACTGTTCAGCACCACACACACACACACACACACTTGCACAAAGAGAACTCGCAGAAGATCCTCTCGTTTGTAAACACACGAGGCCACCATAATAAAGGCTACAGCAGTTTCAGCACAGGAACTAAAACACAAACTCAAACTCTTTTCTCTAACCTACCCCCTTTGCTCTGTCTATATCTCTCTCACACAGACGCGCACACACACACAAACCCACTGACACACACACATACACACACACACATCCGCGGTATGTCATGAGACCTTTTAACCCAGTTCAGATTGATGGTCAGGAGTGTGCCGTAGAAAATTAGCTCTGAGTTGTCTTTACATGTAGACCACTAAAGCTGACCCGAGAAGACCCCTGAAGACCCCGGGGCCACAGCAGTGGGAGCGTGTGTGTATCTGGAGAGATGCTGTGTTTAGCGGTAGTAAAAGGGTCTCACCGTGTTCTCGCTCTCTCTGGACCTCCACACTTCCCACCACTACTGCCAGTCCCAGCAGCAGCAGCTCCGTCCCGCGCGCCATCGCCTCGCGTCCTCCAGCCCCCCGAGCCCACCAGCACCACGAGTCCACCAGCACCACGAGAGTGTGAGAAGAGGAAGAGAGATGTGCAGGGAGGACGTGCAGGAATGAGAGCGTGTCGGTTTATCCACCTTCTTCTCGGAGAGTCGCGCGGTGCAGCTCCTCCAGCCAGTCCGAGACTGAACTGAGAGAGAAAGACAGAGAGAGATAGGGTGCGCGCGAGAGGAAGAGTTGAGCGCGCGCACGCAGCCAACAACTGATTGTAAAAACACGCCTCGCGCGCTCACCTAGAGGGGCTTTATGTGAGTGAGTGAGTGAGTGAGTAAATGAGTGTGAGTGAGTGAGTGAGTGAGTGAGAGTGGGTGATAGAGAGTAACTGAGTGAGTGAGTGACTGACTGACTGAGGGAGGGAGTGAGCGAGGGGTGAGTGAATGAGTGTGTGAGTGTGAGTGGGTGACTGAGGGAGGGAGTGAGCGAGGGGGTGAGTGAATGAATGACTGAGTGGGTGAGTGAGTGATTGTGTAAGTGACTGACTGAGTGAACGAGTGCGTGGGTGAGTGTGTGTGTGAGTAAATGAATAAGCAAGCTACTGCGCGGATGATTGATTGGTTGAGTGACCGACTGAGTTAATGAGTGGATGAGAGTGTCTGTGATTGATTGATTGATTGATTGATTGAGTGACCGAGTGAGTGAGATGTTAGATTTTAGTGAGCACCAGTTTTTTCCAGGGTGATGGTCACGATTTGGTTGGTCCAGCTATCATGTTCAGTGGTCAATCTGATCCCTCACTGGCCAAGTACCAGGACCTGTGGCTCTTTCTGTGGACTCCTATAGGTAACTTCACTGACAGACCGTTTATCAGCTGAACGGGCTGCTATTCTGAAGTGAGCTTTTTATTGCAGTCTGAAAAGTCTGGCTGGAATGTATGTGACTAATGTCATTCAGGCTGTTGTTGGCCTTTTGTAACGGTCTCTGTTCTGGAATGGCCCCCTCTATTGGTGAACAAGTGCAAGCTCTTCTTCCCACCAGGTCATTTGTCAAGTCCCATAACGAGCGTGCTTCATTATGCATTGTTTCAATAGTAAAAGTGAATCAAATATTTCATACACATTTCATGTACTATCATTTAGCAATCTGCTTAAATTAAATTAAATTAAATTAGTCTCTATTTTTCCTCATAGAGAGTGATTGTGTCTTTCAAGCTCTGTCATTAGATCACATGTCAATCATTGCAAATATCTGATTACACTGTCCTATTTTCAGGATATCAGGATAATTTATTCCCAGCAGAGACCATGAAAAAACAGCTTTAGCGTATCCTACCAACTAATTAATGCAAATGAATGATACATTATTACAAGCTAATGCATGCTAATGCAATTTAACATTATTTAGAAACATGCTTAAATCAAATGAATTAGTTCTCTTCACCAAGACAGTGATTGTGGTTTTGAAGCACTGTCTTCGGGTCACATGTCAATCACTGCAAATATCTGATTATACTGCCCTACTGTCCAGTCTTCACAGACTGGAGTGAAAACCCCACATGCTATACAGCTTGTCTGGCAAAAAATAGCTCTGCGGTTTGTTTTAGCGTTGCACTAAAATACACACACACGTATCACACTTTTGACTGTTGAGTTGTCTCAAACAAACTTGTTTATGTGGTTTCTGAAATGATATCACACACTTTTATCGCAAGAACAGACAAAATCCAACCGGAAGGTTTTGATTTATTGGTATATGAGACACTGTTACCTATTTATTGGTAACAGTGTCTCATATAATGTCAGAAACCACTTAAACAAGTCTATTGTAATCAGACCTTTTTTCTCCTGTTGCTGTAGAAGTGAGAGAAGATGAACAGTAGCTCGCTCCTCTCCTTCTCAGGCAGACGACAGAGAGAGGAGGGGCCATTAGTGGTTGGCAGTGGGGCCTGTGCTTTCTGCTTGCCAGCGTGAACCCCCTTGGGGGTCCTGAAAGGCAGTGAGCCACCCGAGCGCTAACCAGCCCCCTTCAGCCCTGCAGGCCAGGACAAGCTGCCTGGGAAAACTGTTTAGTGACGATACGCTGGAAAGCAGTCCAGTTCAAACACCTCTTATGATGTAGTGGTGGAAAGGGCCAGGCCACATTAAAATGCTAAGCGAAAGCGCTGGTCTTGGATAAATTGAATTTGGATTCTGGTGTTGGCTTTTACAAGCAGAGGCCTTTGATAGGGCTATTCTGTGGCAGGATGGCGGCATGCCTCTCTGAGCCAGTTTCACATCAAGTCCTCCAACATTCCCTCTGAAGTTCAGACCTCAGCTCACAGCATGGAACTGTCTGACGAGTCAATCTTTTTCTTTAACGAGGCCCAGATGGGAAAGGTAAGAGAACGTCAGCGAATTCTGTGTTTAATGTTTTTAAAAGGTTGGTATTTGCGTTGTGTTGTCTGAGGCAGGAATAATGATTATTTTACTTGAATTAAACTTGAAAGAGATCATACACAGGAAAAGCATAGTTTGTTACATAATAATGGAGTTTAATGTACAATTTGAAACGTTAATGTACAGGGTGTCTGGCAAAATCGACACACATTGTACACACGAACACAGTGTCCGAGTCTGTCTAGACCAGTGGTTCTAAAACGTTTTACAGTCCGGTACTCCCTTAGGCAATAAACCTCCTGCTATGTACCCCTCTCACCCCTTATAGTCACACACACACATGGTGCGTGAGATATAGACAGCCCTGTAAAGTCAGTCCTCTCAATATATCGAACATGTTTATGATGTGATGACAGAGCTGAATGAAAAAACAATGCTGTATTATAGGATTGTTTGGGTCTGGTGGGGTGAGCTTTTCTCATTTGCAATCACAAAGGAAGCAAAACAGACAGGTCAGTATAAGCCTACGTGTCTACAACTGGAAAATACATTTTCAAAAGTATGTGCTACAGATGCCACACATCATCTGTTGAGCATTTTCAGATCACGAAGCGGTGCTACAAATCCCTAACTAAACAGCTAAGTGCTGAACACGGCAGGCTAAAACTAATAATTCACATCAACCGCCTGCTAAACCACGTCTGTGAAAACAAAACCAACCCGAATACCACCTCACAGACAAGACCTTCACAAACGTTTAGAGAAAAAATGCTCTTGGCCCTGTAATGAGAAGAGTGTGAGTTCAATCCACAGCGATACCACAACCATCCGTGGATGAGAGTCCAAATGTGGCCTCACTCTCTGTAAGTGGGTAGAAGGGTCCTCCCTCTTTCCCCATCACGCAAGCTCAATGCGAGCCAGTGCAGGGATCTAATGCAACAGAATTGTTCAATTCCTCAGAGTGCGTTTAACTGTTAAATCATGTGGCATTAGCAACAGTATGAAAACCCCTGGTGGTGCTTTGTGCATCTCGAAGGAAATAAGTGCTGGCTTTCCTAGTGCTGGTGGCATCATGACATAGAGTAGTTATTAAAATGGTGAAAAAATTGTGCAAAATATATATATTTTTTTCATTTAGACTTTCATTTAGACTTGTTTGCTGTTCCTAAAGGGCCTGGTGTCCAGTGCCTTATTCTCCAACACTGCTTTGTACATGAGTAATTGTGAATAAAAGGCAAAACATAGAACCAATAGAACATCCAATGGATGACACTCACCCACTGCCCTGATCTGGGAGTAGCCCTTGAGTTATATGTACCACAGATTGGGATCTACTGGTCTAGACTATTAGCTATAACCTTTTACAGGCCCGCATAAAAATGCTAGGGACCAGCACTCCACATGTCAGCAGAGACTGAAACCCACCCTAAAGGCGTTTTGTGTCGCTTTGGAGGCGTTTTATAGAGGCGTTTTGAGCAGCAGGCACTGGAGCCAGGGTTCATTATATGATGCTCACTACAAGAGAGAGGCTGACTGGTAACCAGCACATCATGAGGTCAATACCGACCAATCTGGACCCCCTTCAATTTGCATACTGACACAAAAGATCCACTGAAGACACCATCTAACACACTGTTCACACCATCCTGGCTCACCTGGACAATAAGAACTGCTATGCCAGACAGTTATTATGTATCTATCTTCTCTTCTATGGGTGTGTGTGCATGTGTGTGAGTAAGAGGAATGTGAATGTTTTTTATATCCACAATGCATTGCAAATTTCGTTGCACCAGGTGCAATGACAATAAAGGTGAATCTGAATCTGAATCTGTTGTTTGTGGATTTCAGTTCTGCATTCAACACAGTCATCCCCTCTAAGCTGATCAAGAAGCTGCTGCTGCGACTCAGCGCCACTCTGTGCAACTGGGTCCTGGACTTTCTTACCAACAGTGAGGATCGGCAAAAACACCTCCACCACAGTGATCCTCAACACCGGCACGCCACAGTGAAGCGTTCTGAGCCCAATGCTGTGCTCCTTGTTCACACACGACTGTGTGTCCAGACACAGCTCCAACACCATCATCAAGTTTGCTGATGATAC
>JBBPDB010059725.1:0-10591 GCA_037974465.1 Brachypetersius altus | reverse complement strand
ATCATCCACAGAATCTGGATTAATCTTAGATTCAATCAGTGAGCAAGCATGTTCCCAGTTCAAAGTAGGGCTGCGTAAGTGTGTGTGTGTGTGTGTGTGTGTGTGTGTGCGTGTGTGTGTGTGTGTGTGGTCTGCAGAGAGTGATAAAGAGAGAGAAGCAGGACAAGAGATTGCCCAGAGAGGCTTTAAGCACCCCACACACCTCTAACCAGTGTGAACCTCTCACAGTTCATGCTCCTGAGACCTCACAGAAAGGTCTGAAAACTCAGTGTTCATCTGGATACACTTGAAATCTCAGGTGAAATTTAATTAAAAGATCAAATAAACAATGACCTTGGCTTATTTAATATAATAAAAACATATCTTTGAGGCTCTTCTACCTTTCACACAGTGCAACAACAGGGAGGAACCTTCTCTCCAGCTGCTCTGGGCTTTAAACTTTGGTCACATTAATGTAAACCCAGTCGGGTCGTTCACAGAGACAGCAGGGAGATTTTAGACTGGATTCCATTCACACTTCAGCCAGACAGAGCCGGGAGACAGAGTCTCCTCCTCTGAGTCAGACCCTCGCCGCGAGTTCCCCTCGGTCACAGTGTTCCTGATTTACACTCGCAATCAGCACAGAGAGAGAAATTATAACATAGAACTCTATTTATTTATTAATTTATTTATATCCTTGTCTCCTCTGTATCCACTTTCTTTCTTCTTTTTTCCTTTCTTTCTTTCCTTCCTCTTTTTTAATTTATTTCTTCTCGTTTGCTTTCTTCCTTCCTGTTTCCTTCCCATCTGCGTTCTGCTTCTTTCTTTCTCCTCCTCCTCCAATCCATTCTTTATTCTTTCTTTCTTTCTTTCTTTCTTTATTTATTTGTTCTATTCTTTCTTTCTCTGTTTCCCTCTCCACTCTCTCTTTTTGTCTCTCTCACAGACAGGGACAAAGAACTCTCTGACAGCCACTGAGTGAAACAGAGGGATGGATGGAGGGAAGGTAAAAGGAGGAAGTGGAGGGGAAGGTCACTGAACATCCTGGAACATCCTGGTACAATGTGTGTGTGTGTGTTTGTGCAGTGGTGGGTAGGGTCGGTGTGTTTGTGCACTGGTATGCATGTGTGTGTGTGTGTGTGTGTGTGTGTGTATGCGCATGTGTGTGTGTGAGGTCATGGGTTCGTATCCCTTCTTCAGCACCACCCCTGGGTCCCTGAGCAAGACCCTTAACCCCAAGTTGCTCCAGGGAGACTGCCCCCTGTAGACAGGGAATGGAAGTCACATTTACATTTACAGCATTTATGGAAAGCGTCTGATAAACGCCGTAAATGTAAATGTAAATGTGTGTGTGTGGGGTGTGTCTGCGTGTGTGTGTGTGTGAGTGTGTGTGTGTGTGTGTGTGTGTGTGTGTGTGTGTGTATGTGTTTATGGAAGAAGGCCCTTGGAGCTTTACATGCTGAGGACTGGGTTCGTTTCTGATGTCTGTTTTCCAGGAAAGCGTTTAAAGCAGGACTCCAGATCATGCAGTCCAGTCACAGAAAATAATATCAACACATAAAAAGCACTTAAACCCGATAGTGAACAAGGACCACAAATCTTATGCCTGAGTGAGAGCAGACACAGTCTTGGTCAAATACATATAGTCCTTGCAGTACAATGCAGTACAATGCAGGTGCAGGAAGAAAAGGGATATTCTTCTATGCTATGGTGTGAAAGTAAGAACCCGTAAAATGCTTTTGAATATCGCGTCACTGTCAAACACAATGATCTGCTTTTGGATTCAATTAGAATTCTTTCAGATTCAGCATTTTTTTCTGTTGGTTTGTGTTACAGGGACATTACTGTGTGCAGTAACAGATCAGGCACCACAGATGCAGCAGGCAGAGGATGCTGGAGTACTCCTTCGAATTACACTGTGAGATGATCCCCCGCATGCTGGAAATAGGTGCTCTTATTTCTTTTCAGAAATGTGGGCCCGAATTGTGCGAGTAACTCCCACGGATCGTGTGACTGTGTCATCTGCTTCCCCCTGAATAGAAAATGACGATGGCGATAAGCAAATAAAAGGCTGCAAGAATCAGCCGATCAATCAAAAAGCCCAATCTCTCCTCATTTAGATCTGAACCGCAGGCGGCTCACGTCACGCAGCCGGGAGTTCAGCTGCGAGGCTTTGCTCTCGGGATGGAACACCGTGACTGATGACTTTCGGAGGCAGAGATAAGTGATTTGTTTATTCATGAGACGATGCTTATTTGTTTAAATCCATGACGCGGGATCGCTCTGACACATTAACTGTGGATGAATCGCTCTGTTAGAGTGCGCACGCTGCTCTTGACGTAGACTCGTGTCCATTTGTTTTGGACTGGACTCAGGATTTTCTTTAAAGGAGTAGTTCAGCGAAAGACCTGAGCAGGGCACAAACCCGTGGAGGGAAAAGAGTACTTTATGGGTATTTATACAGTTAAACAGGCTCTTTTGGTCTCTTTTGCTTTCATCCGAGAACTTTCTCAGGAAACTGTTTTCACATTCTTTTTCATTTACTGAGTCACAGAATTCACAGATATATTATATTAATAAATGTAATAAAGACATTTGAACTATATGAACACAGTGAGAGTTAGCCTGTCACAATGCGGGGCGCAAGCCTTGGGAGCTGCAGGAACTAGCACGAAGCCAGGGATTCATGCTGGGGGGTTTTTATTAAACAAAAACAAGAACAAAGAAAACAGGCTCATGGACCAGACAGAAACGAGAGTACTGGATCAAGAGCAGGATCGAAAACGTGCTCCAACAAAAGGCATGCTAAAGATGACGATGGACAGATAACAAGAACTAATGCAGACAGGACTTAAGTACAACCAGAAATCGGGGTGTAAACACAAGGCAGCTGGGAAACTAAAGAGCACATTAACAGAAACAGCTGACAACAGAAGACATGTGACACATGAACTGAAAAGACATATCAAAATAAAAGTACCCAAAACACAGAACACAAACATGACCAAAAACAATAGAAAAGCAGCGGACCACAACCACCGCTGACCGAACCGTGACATAACCTGGAGCTTTACAAAGAAATAGGAAAAGTTTACCTGAAAGGGTTAAATGATAAATGGTAACAAGTCAATTAAGTAAAAAAAAAAGATAAATACCATACAAAGAATAAATAAAATAAAAATGAATCTGCAATGAATGTCTTATTGTCTTCCTCAGCAGTTAGTTGTAACCTCATGCCCTAATCTGGTTTTTATTCTTTGTCTGTGGCTTTGGTTACATTTCCCTGTGCCGTGTGTTGTTGTTGTTTTGTTTTCGTCCTGCCTCCTGCTCGGTGTGTGCATCTATGTGTTCTCTGTAACCCCTCCTCACCCCTAGGCGTTCCCTATTCCTCTGTAGTATCAGGATGTATTTCTTGGCTGTCTGTGTTGCCAGCCTTATGCTGCATAACCTGTTAGCTTTGTTCCTTAATCCCTTAGTAGCATCTAGTTCAGCTTTGTTTTCCTTGTTTTATTTAGCGGTTTGTTTCCATGTAATAAACATTTAAACTTGTGCATTCGTCCTGCTGTAGGCCTCCTATAATTAATGCTAATTATGGTATAGCATAGTGGATCACACCCCTCCCTTCTACACTGCAGGCTAGGATTTGATTTCTTTCTGGGTAAACCCTTCAAGTTGCACAGAGGAAAGCCCTTAAGCATGACCCCTAATGCTACGTTCACCCACATCTGTGACATGATTAAATACTGCACATTGCTCTGGATAATAAGTTATGCAGTTCAGAAGCATAATAAGAGGCCTCTTAACTTTTTTGGTCATTTATAGCTCGCAGAGAAAAAGATATTCAGTGAGGTGCTAGACCCTATAGAGCTTTAAAAGGCAGATTGGAAGAAATCTATTCTGAAAGATACAGGCATTTAGGGCAATGTGTATCTTGTTTTTAGGACCCACATGAGCTTCATTACTCTAGTAGCTCCAGTGCAACACCACACCAAACATGGCTTGGCCCGTCATCTACATTTGCACTAAGGAGGTTTGATCACTTAATGCTGAAATAGCAGATTATTTTAAGGCCTCACAGCAGAGTGCAAACACCCTCTTACATGAACAGAGACCATTTAGAATCTGTTTCCAGACCTGAACAGTGAAAGATGACCAGTTACTAACCAAGCAGAAGGTCACCTGCAGGTTATGATCCACTGTCAGCCATGGGACTCACACACTTCTGCACTGGCCCTGCACTCCGAGGTGCTGAAAAGTGCATTAGACACTCATAAACAGCTTGTCTGCAGCATGCAAGGGTGAAATTTTCATTGGCTGCTCTCTGAGAAGCCGATAAATTTTTCATTCTGGTGCCAGCTGAACGCTGCAGTCCACAATAACAGATTAATGGGGCCTAATTCGGGGAAATTTAGCCTCTAGTCCAGTTCCCCTGAGGTGAAATCTTCACCCTAAACCGTTTACAAGAGCCACAGTAACGGGGCGCTAACACTAATCTGGGCTGTGTTACCATTTCGGCTATCTGGACCGACAAGGGCAAGCAGCCGTTCATAATTCATAGTACATATTGGTGGAGAGTGGGGAGAGTTGAGACTGCAGGCGATGTTTGTTGCATTTAAGCTCTCTGAGAATATAGGCCAATGACAGCCAGGCAGCTGAAGAACTACAGTCTCTTATATTATGTGAGTCTTCTTTACCTGTGTAGGACTCCAGACTCTGATACTGCATTAGATTATAGTAGGCCTTTTGCATGCCTTTGATGACACATATGACTTTGCCCATTGCTCTGTAACACTCATATGCTACAGACTGTTTTACATACTGGAGTCCTGTAAACCTATAGGCACTATATTACACATATCTGCTCAGATTAAAGGGGACTTAGTGGCTCCCACTTAGTGGCAGTGGCATCCGCTCTTCTGGGAAGGCTTTAAACTACATGTTGGAACATTGCGGTAAGGATTTGACTGCGTTCAGCCATGAGAGCTTTAGTTAGGTCAGACACTGATGCTGGATGAGCAGCTGTGGATCACAAATGCCACTCCAGCTAATCCCAGAGGTACTGGACCGAGCTCCTTCATTTCAGAGAATGCAATTCCACTGAACCCCAGCCCAGTGCTGCAGGGTTTTATATCTCTGCAGTCTCGGCATTGAGCTTGGTGACCTTAGATTCATGAGCGGCGGCACCATTTTATTGCCAATTCTTTTCTAAGGAGATTACACCACCTGTGTGTGCACAATTGAACACCTGTGTCAGCAATAAGGGCACCTTTAAGTCACCATATGCCCACATATAAAGAGTGTCTGGATACTCTTCGACATGTAGTGTATATTTATTTTACTGTTGATATGTAAAGTTTCATTTACGCTGGCGATGCTGGAGACATTTCCCCATCACTTTTTGTTGAGGCCATTTTATTGGCACCACGGTTGGTACACTCGCCTGGTCAACAAATATCCCCATCCCACCCAAATACAGCCCCATCCCCCTCTATTGACAGCAGCAAGATTTAGATTTACATACTGCTTACAATGAAGAGGACATATCTTGGCCTCCAGAGAATGCCTAACTATTTAAGGATGGTAAAAATACATGCCTATACTTTTTACTCAACAGAATCATTAGTTCATCTCATTTTATTGCAGCACTACTCTTACTTCATTTGAAGCGGCCAACAAAGAAATCCAGGTAGATCTAGGTAGATATAGCCAAGCAAGCTCTCCTTATTGGTCCTCAGGATTTAGATTGGAGCCTTTATAGCTTTATGTAGGTGCTAAAGGTTTTGCAACTGCCTAATGACTTTCTTGATGGAGAACTGCCTTGGGACTGGCTAGAAACTTCCCTCATGCCTCATTCTCAATAAAAGAATAAAATACTACGGTAGTTGTGTCATGACCCCTGGGCTAAACCTTAAAGGGACGGTGGCACATAAGCTGTTTCACTCCCTGACGCTGACAGAAAGCATTTCAGTGTGGACACAACCAATGGGAAGAGGGTGAGGCTGAACGTTGGCCTATTCCTATTTTATGTTTTTATGTTTTATACATACATATGTCATTGTTTTTAAATAGTTTCAGATGTTCAAATGTCCTGAAAAAAAGCTATTTGGCCAAAAATTGTGCAATAGGTAGCGTAAAAAATTCCATAGCGATGCCAACAGCATTATTGTAATGGTAAGGCCCAAACTGAAGGCTTAGCTCTGATAGTCACGGTTTATCACTGGTGTAATGCGTCACACCTGTGTGGTAATAATCCTTGTGGCTTTGCTGCTGTATCCTTTGTACTTATTGTTGTATTGTTTGTTTACTAATTGTTTACAATACAGAATCCTCTCACATGCAAGTGTATTTGGCCAAAAACGTGATTCTGATTCTGATTTGGCTGCAGCTGATGTGCTGGAGCTGACCGCTGGAGCTGCCGCAGGTGGTGTGTTCCTGTCGTCCTGCCGGCTGCCCAGGCTGGTTGTGTATGCAGATGGCAGCGCCTGAGAGGTGCTTCATGTCTGTGTGTGTGTGTGTGTGTGTGTGTGTGCGCTAGGCGGTTCTGGCTGTGGTGTTTAGCAGCTCTGTCTGTACTCAATGTCACCGAACCTAGGGAGTAGAGGAGACTGCATAGACAAAGACAGACACACACACACATTTTCAGATACACTGAACTCGCTGGACAGTTTATTAGAAACACTGAAGTTACACTGTAATGAAAATAACAGGCTACAGCTGATATTCGACACACCCCTGTTCATTAACTGAAGATACTGGTTATAAATAATAAGAAACGTTATAGACTGAAACACTGTTTGATAAAGATAAGGGAATATGATACATTTTAGTGCAGCAGCCCAGCATCACCGAAACATTCTGCTTTACTGAAGCTGTAACAGACTGAGATATCAATCAACTCTAAATATCTGTTGCTGCTTATTTCTCTTAGGCAATTACCTACTTAAGTTGATGTGATTCTTCATTGTGTATCACTAGTTGTAAGTGTTTGGTCATCTCCAACCCACGGTGGGTTGGGTACCAAAACTCAATTATTTTTATAAATTATTTATGATTTTTTAATATATATAGAGTCAATACTTTTATTATACTGGCAAATATAGTTACTGTTAATTCAGCATTTGGGCTGTGCCTGGTTTCTGTTTAGCAGTTTTTGGATGATGGACCATTCACCAACATGGCAGTAGTCTGGAAGGTTTTGTGGCACTGGTACAAGCATTTCAAGTGATGGTCAAGATTAGTCTGCCAAACACAACTATCCAGCCAAAAGCAGTTCTGTGGACCACTGAATAAAGAACCAGAGGACGGCTAGAGATCACAAACTGCTTCAACAGATGGGCGACAGTCTCTGACTGAACACTGGCAAGATGCAGCTACAAAGTAGACATTTCCAATAAAGTGGCTAGTGATGAATTTTATAGAATACGTAGGGTTCAGCCAGAGACACAAAGCTCATGAGTGTGTTTGTGTGTGTGAGACTGTCTGGGTGTGTCAGCATTAGCTCAGCAAATCCAGTGTAGAGAGACTAGAGCGAGTAATCTACCATGAATGACCACGTCTGACACGTAGCCTGCATGACTGACTATCTCTGATCCCCTAACACCCCCGCGCACACACACACACACACACACACACATAGAGAAATGTTTGTGCATATGCGTTTGTGTGCATATACATACAGAAAGGCATGCAAACACACACACACACACATACACACACACATGCACACTTAATAGGTTAAAGCTTTCAGCTTCTGAAGAGAGGTCCCCTAGGGCCCGTACTGTCACTCACAGACACAACAACCCACACTGACTGCATAATACACATGCACTCAAACCCACACACACATAAATCAGTGCTTTGCACGGCATGGATGATTTTACAGCCATGTGACACCATGACACATACATGCATGCAATATCTCTCAGAAAAAGATCATCAGACTGCTGAATGATGAGTAACCTTGAACATGCAGTTCTCGTGTATTGCAGAGAGGACTTCTGACAAGGTCTAACGACTTCCAGGAGCTCCATTTTAATTCAGTAGAATTCTGTTTTTGCTTGAACTCTGAGTTTTATAGTAATACCCCTGTGTTGTGGTAATACCCTTATTTCATTATTAAGATTTGGTCATATACAGTGGGGTTATTTTCTTAAAGTTAAATCCAGTTAGGATATCCACACTCTCTCTCCGCTGGCTCACCATCCTGTAGTCCATCTCTTCCCTGGGAAGCATATGATGGAAAAGAAAGCAGGATATTTCAGATAGACCTCCATCTTTCACTGCGGTCATGTACACCTTATAGATATTTTCGACAGTTGACAGAAGTCAGCATGGGCACTCTGACTGGTCTCTAGCTACGCAGCCTCATACACAGCAACTACCCAATTCTGACATCTTTCTGTCATAGGCATCAACAGGGCTGTCATTCTGGAGGGGGGGGGTTGCTGACGGGATTCGACGTTGGCCCAAAATTACCTGACCGGCCCAAAATTGCCTTCAGTCCACCAGTCCAGCGCTGGCCATCAATGCGATTTGTTTTACAGTAGCTGTTCAGTGGAATCAGACCACTCGAGCTAGTCTTCACGTCCAACATGACTTTTGAAAAGTACTGACCAGTGTAAATCAGTAAGACCCAACAAGAGTCACTCAGATCCTTATGGTTGCCCATTTTTCTGCACCCAACGCGTTGACAGTTGCCAATGTATTGAGATGATCACTTTTATTCACCTGTCAGTGAGTACAATTTTGCAATAAGTTCAGGCATTTTTAGCTTAGGAAGCTCTCCCATTGGTCAGGACATCAGACACTGGACAGCCAACATAATTACACTGAAACAACCAACCAAAAGGAATGAGATCAACTTAGTGAGAGTAACCTTCACTCCAGGTCTTCCGGGAATTCAGGATATGTCTCTGAGGAAAGGTAGCATTATGAAAGGCAAAGTTTCTGTCAGATATTTAGACAGCCACAGCTCTGAGGAATCTCTCAAATATGCTATTTAAAGATAATGGATTTGGTACTATGTCTGTTCACATGTCTGTTCAGGGTGGTAGTAGTCTAGTGGGTAAAACACTTGCCTGTGAACCCAATGAGCACAATGTTGCAGGTTCAAACTCCAATTTTCTACCATTGTGTCCTTGAGCAAGACCCTTAACCCTCAGTGTCTACAGGGGGACTGTCGCTGTAACTAATGATAGTAAGTCGCTGTGGATAAGTACATCCGCCAACCGCCCCTTAAAATAGCCTTAAAATAGAACTGTGTTTTTTACTCATTCTTTGGGAAGGAAATGAAGGCCTTGTTCTTACTGTCAAGATTTACAACCATCATGTGAGTAGAAAAACTAGCCTTTACATGTTTGTCGCATTTTATGCAATTTCTTGACATCAAGACAAATGAAACAAGTTTGGAAGTGCGAATTGTCCTTGCAGAATTTAATGGAACCCCAATGTAGCCCCGAAGGGTTACTCAAAATAAAATTACCTTTGAATATTACAGGAAAACAAAAGGAACAGCATTTAAGGCTTAAGTCTGTAATCCTCAGTTATAATTATACTGGCCAACAGTAAAAGGAGAGGAAGGTACACTACTGACGTTTACAGCTAGCTGAGTGCACTTTGGATGCTGTAAAAGACCAAATCAATCCCTTGAGAAATCATGAAAGTGTCTGTGTTTACCCACTTGCCTTGTATATTCAGTGTGCACCATCATCACCTATCCATGGAAACATATGCTCAGTAAATGATAAGCTTCAGGATGTGGACCTGAACCATTAAATACATTATGTGTACGGTTCCAACAGCACCTACGTATAGTGAACAACCGCATTGCTGTGTTTTGGTTAAAAAAAGGCCTAAAAATGCCCATTTTAAAAGTGTAAACTCAAAATATGCCCCCAAATATGTTTAATTTCAGTTTAAACTCAGATCAATGCAGTACCCTTAAAGAAAATGTAAAGATAAACCCGTATTCGCCTCTTTTAATTTAAATTCCCTGCCGAGACATGCAACTCAGAAGGTCGTGGAACAAAAGTATTGGGACACTGCGGCGATCCCTGATCTACTCAGCAAATACAAATGATAAGTCGTTGGAAAGGTCTCCTGGAGATCAACTTCTCGACCTGTGGAGAAATCACGCTTGGAGCATAATCCATGTAAAACTGGGGGGTTACTGTACATCTATTATATATATCAACCAGCATAGCGCTAAAATCACATGTCTAATATTGTGTAGGCCACCAAAACACCTCTGACTCATGGAGGCATGGACTCCACTAGGCCTCTGAGGTATCTGCCAACAAGAATTTAGCAGCAGATCCTTTAAATTCTGGAAATTGTGAGGTGGATTGGACTAGTTGGTCCAGTGGATCCCACAAATGCTTGATTAGAGCAACAGATGCCATATTTCCCACCAGAGCACCACGCTGCCTCTGCTGCCTTACCTTCTTCCCGTAGAGCATCCTGGTGCCCTCTCTTTCCTATGTAAGCAACACACACACACACCACACACACACCACACACTCACACACACACACACACACACACACACACACACACACACACACACACAACTGGCTGTGATGTAAAGGAAAATGTGGTTCATCAGAGCAGGCCA
>JBBPDB010059658.1:0-10592 GCA_037974465.1 Brachypetersius altus | reverse complement strand
CTTGGGGTTAAGGGTCTTGCTCAGGGACCCAGTGGTAGTATGCTGAAGGTAGGATTCGAACCCATGACCTCATGGTCTGGAGGCAAGTATCCTACCCACTGAGCTACCACCACCCACAAACAGCTCAGCAGGGAAACAGAGGGCCACACAAGCTTATACAGCAATGCTCTAAAATCTATCTTCAGTTACAGCACTCACGGAAGCCATTTCAGCACAAAAACTGCACCTCAGGAGCTTGGCATAGGTTTCACAGCAGCTGAGAAGGCACTGGCGTGTGTGTGTGTGTGTGTGTGTGTGTGTGTGTGTTTTGTTTGCTGTTGATTTGATATCCTACACTGCCCTTGAGTTTGAGAAAGGTACTACATGAGGATATTCCTATTTTTTAAATAATAAATCAGAATAATCACAATAATAAATCTTATTTTTTTGATAATTTTTTACATTTCTGATCAGTTTGGGTCAGTGGAAACATGTTCTCTGGAGCGATGGATCAAACTTCTAATGCACTAATATGAGCTTGGCCAGTGCAAGAAAATGCTGCTTGCTCAGCTACATGGTGCCAACAATAAAGTCTGGCAGTGGAGGATTAATGGGCTGCGCTTGTTTTTCTTGGTTTAGACTCCTTAGTTCCAGTAAAGGGGAAAATGCTACAGCCTAAAGGACCTTTTTCCTACTCCTGAGATGTTTCAGCAGGACAGTGCCCCTCATTTACTCCTGTACTAAAATGTGCTTAACCAAACCTTCATTTACCCATGAAAATACACCAAAACTCTTCATTTGAATTAAGCGGCCATTAATTTGTGAATCGGACCCCTTAATTTGACCTTAAAATTAGATTGAAGGCCTTAAATTTAAGGCGTTAATTCAGGAGGTTCTATTATTTAAGGGCCAAATTTGATAAAGTAAGAGAAAATTCAGTAGTTTTACATCTTAATCACCGTAATATGAGCACTTTTCCCTTTAATTTTCCTTAATTTCCTGTATGGGAGATTCAGGTCAAAATTAAGGTAATTTTAAGGGGTAAAATTAAGGGTTTGGTTTTGTAGTGTTTGGTGTAGAACTTGACTTGCTTTCAGACTGGACATCAGTCCCATCCAACTCTTCCAGGTAGGGCTTCTCACCCAACATCAGTACCACAGGTGTTGTGGGATCTAGTGTAAAACCTTCCTAGAAGACTTGAGGCTTAAACTGCAGCAAAAAGAGGATTTGGCTCTTCTCTGGTTACCCTCTGGTTTGAAATGAGATGTTCACCGAGCCTGTATGGATGTGAAAATGTGGGTGTCCACATACTTTCAGTCATGTAGTGGGTACATACACTGCTTTTAGTGCAACTGGTAAAAACAAAGGCTTCACAAAATACAGCAAAATAAACTGCAGTTTGGAAACATGTTTTAACAAAACAGACTACATGGTGACATCAACGCATTGACATCCTCTGCTCACAAGCCTGAAACAGCACCGGCGTGAGTGACGATGTCGGAAACCCAGACCCAGAGCCGAGCTGGAGAAATTTACAAAAGAAGCAAAGCTTAAAAAGCAGAAATGGTGTTTTGGTATATATGTTGACGCTAATATGGTTAATCATAGCTGGTGGAGTGAATGGGAGGTGGGTGTTTGAGGGCATAGGATGGTTGTAGAGTACAAATTCACTCTGAATGCATCACCACAGATAGAGTTCACCACTCCTATACGCGGCAGGTGTGGAAAGTTCTGTGTTCGGCTGAACCAGAATGATCTTTGGGATCAATCCTCAGCATCCCTAATGTCCTTCAAGTAGTGAGGACAGATCCTGGATCCTGAGCAGAAGAAGCCTGAGCCCCCTCAGCATGTCCTATCTGCAGTGGTGGAGGAGTGTGAGTGAGGGCAAGATCAGAGTAAACACTGAGGCCTGGTGGAACGGAGGGACAGACGAATTCTCAGCAACTCGAACTGGATTTAATGTGGGACCTTCTGTGATTAAACCATCAGGTTCTGTAACGCAGGATTCCATACAGCCACTCCCACTCCCAGAACCACTGTTCTCATCACCTGAGAGAGAGAGAGAGAGAGAGAGAGAGAGACAGTGAGAGAGAGACAGAGAAAGAAACCTGATAAATTCCTATAAATTACTGTAAAATACTGAAAATACTCATTTTGAACCCCTTACTTGAGTCCTGGAAGAAGATGTCGTTGCCATTGTAGGCGTTCTTCAGCTTGTTGGTCATCACTTTAAGAGCCATCACCTGTTGTTTAATGAGGGAATCTGGCCTGGTAATGTCCACTGAAACCTCTGGATTATGGACCTGCTGAATGAGTCCGTCCTTAAGAACCTCAGGGACGTACCTGAGGGAAAACACCATCAGAGTTGGCCCATTCAGTTCCTTAGAGGACAGTTTTAACCATGACATCACAAACATCAGCGTAAATCTGCACTGATTTACACTGAAATAATGGGTCTGACTGATCTGATGGAGTCGTCTGGTGGAATGATCTGATGGAGTGGTCTGACGGAGTGGTCTGATGGAATGATCTGATGCAATGGTCCGATGGAATGATCTGGTGTAATGGTCTGACTGATCTGATGGAATGTTCTGATGGAATTATCTGACTGATCTGAGTAGTGAGAACAGACGGAAGAAGACCGCCTGCAGTTTATTTGGCTCCCGTTATTGTTGCAGTGTGTTTACCTGCCCATTTCCTGTCCGTTCCAGCAATCTTCTTCCTCCTTCTCCTCAGCCACGTGCTCCTCCTTACAGATTCCTTCTGGCAGTGAGGACCAAAAGTTTCTGGACTGTTTTAGCTTTTCTTTAATGTCAATCACCTGCAAAGTGTAATAATGATGGAATCAGGCAGGTGGACCTTCTCACAGTCACTAATAATCACAGTCTGAAAACAATTCAGATTTAATAATCAGTGTTTTTAAATATTTTCAGACTGTAATTTTGTATTGTTGTCTTTCACATTTTCCTCATTTTCCAAATTATTAGTACTATTATCCTAGAACACTTTAATTCTTGTTTCCTTATTTCAGCTTTTATTTAATTGAAATGCATTTTACTGCTTTGTAGTTTGCGTGTTTTCTTGTTTGTATGTTGGAAAATGAGGATGAGAGCAGGATAGAATATGGTGGAATGGTAAGTGTTACAGGTCTGTGAATCTGATAACTCTTTCACATGACTTCATACTTCTGAGGCTTTAGGCGGCTTTATGGGGTTGAATTAGATTAAGTCGATGAAATCAAATGACTTCCAAATCCTAAACCTACACGAACCAAACACAACCAGAACGGCATTACAGCAACTGCAGGAAACTCACAGCCAATCCGGGAGCACAGAAAAGGTTCTGAAAGAGGGAACTGGAGTCGGTCCGACATGTAACACCGCAGTAGGAACACTAGATGGCGTCCGATTCAGCAGAGTCTCACACACACACACACACACACACACACACACACACACACACACACACAAACACTCTCACACACACACAAACACTCTCACACACACTTTGAGGGAACTTGTTTTTCTGTAATTAACTGGATAAAACCTGAACGCCCTGCAGGGGTGAATAGCTTTGGTTTAATATTAGATTTGATTACATTAATGTTTAAGTTAAGATTTACAGAAATATTTGTGTTAAAGGGAACACTGCTGTTAAAAAGCTTCTTTATTTAAAGTGTTTAAACCAAATGTTATTGCACTTTTGCTCATATAGCAGTACTTTAAAAATAAAAGTGCACAATATATTGCTTTTGAATTATTTAATTTAGGGTATAACAAAGTGATTAATTGTGATTAATCACAGAAAACCATGTGTTTAATGCAGATTAAATTTTTCTTTGCGTTTCCCAGCATGAATCTATATTTGTGATGAGTTATCTTGTGTGTGTGAAACAGGCTAGGACACACACAGTGTCAGAAAGTGATGGTCACTGTTATCTGAGCTGAAGCCCCGTCCAACAAAGCAAAGCAAACATTCCTGCAGCACGGCCTCGCGGAACTCAGCTGCTGTTTAATGTTCTAGACTAATGTGTGAGTAAGTATCTCCTCGGGGATCATTCTCTTCCTGCTGGAATCGTCAGATAACTGATAAGAGAACAGTTCCTCACAGTAATGCAGAGCATGATGGCCAGGCTTCCCCTCAGCAACAGGGATTTACAGTGTTCTGGGGTAGCTGGTGGCCTAGTGCTTATCAGACAGTTGTGGGTTCAAATCCCAGGACTGCTAGTGTCATCACAGAGGTTTTCTTGAGCAAGGGCCCCCCACACTGCTCCCTGGGCACCCCTCGCTGGTGAATGGGTTAAATGCAGAGAAAGAACTTCACATTGTTCACTTTGTGCTGTGCTGTGGTGAGTTTGCATGTGATTGTGAGGGACCACTTTACTTTAATTGCTCTATAAAGTGATTAAAGGGGCCATTCAGTACTTCATCTCTTTGTCTGTTCAGTAACACAATACATTATTACAGGCCTGGGGCTTGATTAATCACCTCAAGCTGCTTTCACACTCAGGCCCCTCACATTACTGAGGTCCCTTCACTGCTAATCTTTATTCATCCTGACATTCTTTACTATGAGAATCCTGACAGCACCCAGACACAAGTGTTTCACTCCTGAAAACATGATTGTAAAAGCAAAACATCACAGAAAAGTTCTATTGTATCAGTCAGGCTGGGTGTTTGTGACACACTAGGGCTGTTTCTAAAGCAAAATTCCACTAAAATCAGAGAAAAATTGACTGAGAGCATGACTGAAAGACATCCCCCATAAAGTACCAGCTTCCAATCCCACTTAAGCGCTCCTGGGAAGTGTTCACTTTTGGCACTCTCACTAAACCCCCTTCCTGTTACTGTTACTCCTGTTTAGTCTTCACTGGCAATCCATCCCCTCCCTGGACGGACTGTACAGCTCCCACTGTCTGAAAACAGCCCAAAGCAGCCTAAAAGACCCGTCACTCAGGCAGATAAAACCAATAGACTAAAGAACAGTTTCTACTCAAAAGCCATAATAGCACTTAACACTGCAAAAACGAAACTCAGATTTGTGTGCAACATTTGTTTTTGTTTCTTTCTGCACTGGAAGTTTGGGCGTCCAAATTTCATTGTACCTGCAATGACATGATATTCATTCTTCGAGAAAAAGGTGTGTGAAAAGGGACTAGAACAGGAGTGTTGAACCCTGAGATCCGACACCCCTGAAAACCTTCACCACCTGAATCCGCTGCGTTAGATTAGGGGAGGAGCTAAACTCTGCAGGGCAGCAGAGCTGTAGGATCAGGAAAGGTTGCTCCTTGAGAAAGTCATGATGATTCAGGTTTCAGGTTAAAACCTGGGTGATACTGATCAGAAATCCCCAAAAGAGACATGCAGCATGTTGGAATGAACTGGAGAGAGATACAGTATAGGACGGGTCATCTTCTGGGTTCTTCAGCCCCCATCGTGAGAACAGGTGCAGCAAATCCCTGTAGCTATAGCAGCTTCCTGAAGACCGCAGCTAAGCTCGGACATTAATTCTGCTGGCAGGCAGCACTAAACTCTCACATTTTTCTCAGACGTGACCAAACATCCGCACAGAACCTCAGATTCACCATCAGCAGTGTTATGGGAGTTCCAGCTGACCTTCAGGGAAAACTCCTCCTGATCTAGAGGTGCATGCCTGTTTTTTCTGCAGGGTCTTTATACTGTGTGTGTGTGTGTGTGTGTGTGTGTGTGTGTGTATAAGACAAAACCAAGAGAGCTGAAAAAGCCCAATAAACCAATAAACATCAGAAGATCAGCCATTCACACTATTCACTGTGTATTCACTGTCCAGTTTCTGGGAAAGTGTGAAAAAAGTGTGCTGTGTGTTTGCTGAGTGTGAATCTACTGGACCAGGAAAGAAACCTGGTCCTCCTCCCACAGTGCTGATCAGCTTTCACTCTACCAGAAGGACTTTCTGATAATTTAGTCAATATTTATAGATTATTACAACACTAATAATAAACTCTAACAATTCTTCACAGTCATTTTCTGATTGTGCTCTTTCAGACTGAGCACAACCCTCGTCTGCTCCCCAACTGGACGGTTTGATTGGATCAGGCAGTTGAAAACTTGCCGAACATTCGAAGGCCTTTATTAAAGATGAATAAAGAGCTGAAGATAAAGATGAGTGAAGAACTCATACATTTATTTACCACTCACTCAGCAGCAAGCTCCAAAATAGCTCAGAGAGAAGACGACAGCAGGAGGTGCATAATTACCTCCTAATGGCTGCAGTCTCGGAGCGCTGATCTTCCCTCGCAGACAAATTCCCTCCCGTCCAGTTTAATCTCGCCCACAAGGACGATGAAACATGACAGGTGGGCTTCAAAACGCTGAATTAACCCACTTTCTGACAAAAGCACGGAAAACCTCCGCACTGAAGTTTGATTGCATTTATGATTCATCTTCCATCTCCAGGATCAAAGCCAGCACAGAAACAGAGCTTTACTTTACATTTACACTTTAACTGGATCCTAAATCTGAGCAGCGTGAGCCGAAGAGAACATCTGGCACACAAAACAAATCAGCAGGCATTGAGGAGACATCGGCCTTGCACAGGTTTCAGCTAAGCGCTATGTACAAATCCTCCACTCTTAAACTGTCTTCAGACACTGCAGCCCTGATCTTCTCTTCAAGTCGCCTAGAAGAGCTGCGTGTGTCCGAATCAGTCAAACAGACCACAAACCAGCCACAGCTCGCCACACTCTGCCAACACTGAAAGACTCAGAAGAGAATAAATCTTCACATGGTCCACACTGACCAAATACCAGGAGATCTTCCACATTACTGAGGTCCCTCAAAGTGACAATAACTGAAGCTTAACTTTATACAGTCAAAGTGTTGAAAACAGAACAGTTTCATCAACATGAGCTTTCAACACGGCTACCTCGGGGTTCACAGTGACACGCTCAGTCCTCTGAGCCCCAGGGCCGAAAAGTGGTGGGTTCAGCAAGTGTTTTTGGGTGTAAAACCAAAAACTGTGAGTGAGAACTGGAGAACCTGAGTGAGGAAACCTGGCTCAGTGCTTCCGTGGGTGCTTTGGTGGAAATGATCTGTGTACATTTTTGTGTTTTATGTGTTTTTCTCTCAGGGAGCACCGGGCGGTCAGCAGAGCAGCCCAAACTCCACAATGAGAGCTTGAGGAACTCGGCTTTCTCTAATGACTAAGTAAATGCGCTGTCCATGTGAACCATTTATCTGCTCTGCATCTCCCTCTGCAGGCCAGAAGGAGACCCACATCTCTGCCTCCTTCTACCGGCCTCCAGGCATCTGGCTGGAAGAACCTTTAAGCTCAACAGACAAAGTATCACAGTATTAAAACATGCTATAAATGTAAATGGGAATGTTTTTATTTATGTGGATATTTGTGGGTGATTAAAGGAATTCTCTGAGCTGCTTTGTGGAGAATGGTGGGAAACGGTGATACCGACTTGAGGTCCAAGAATCATTCAGTGGCGTTATGAGATGTTTTCAGGCATCATAAACAGGACCTGATAGTGGCCTGGATCAGTGTCCGGAAATGTCACTGGCAGGAAATGGCAGGACGCATGGCAGGAAATGTCTTTCACTGGTGCTCCCATATGTTTCCAACTAGTGGTCAGCAGCCGCTGCTTTTAAGACGTTTAGTGTTGTTCTTGAGATGGCTGAGGTCACATTTACTAAAAAGTAGTGAGGAACCCACCCTGTGGGCCAGAGCAAACTATGGTTAGCTTTTTGGCTCTGGAGGAAAGTATTTACTTACGGACTGCAAACAATTACACTGAAAGCTGTAGAAGACACAAAACACGGCGTCAACCTTCGGGGAGAAGAACCAGACCTGGTCAGATGCGCAGGGTTAGCGAATTCTGCTTGTATTTTTTTATTTATAGACAAGAGAGCAAGCAGGTTTACTCATAATCTAAAATACTCCCTCCAACATGAAAAACACCTTCTAGCACTGCTATGGTTTCAGCTTATTTTTCAAACTAATTTCTGACCATCTAAACTCCAACTCTCACAAAGCTCAAACGTCCATCTGCTCCTATGTCGCCCTGCCTGTCTGGTTCTCTGCAGGTTTAGGCTGTGTAGAATAATCATTTGCGCCCAAGCTGCCCCTCACTTTACACAATATCATTAATAATTTGTAACACTAATGTATTTAATATTGTGTGACCTTCGACCACTCTGTAATAGTGCAGGCTGAAGCTCTGCTGCAGTGTCGACCTTTCAGCTCTTATATGTGTTATATATATATATATATATATATATATATATATATACATTGTTCCCTGTGAAGTCACAGTTCACGGCCTCAGTCATTTTGTAGATTTTTTCTTAGAATCGAACTAATAATGGTGTGCAGAAACCTATGCTTTTTCCGTGCCAATATACAATTTTTCATACATCTGAGTGCTAACTTATTGAGAAAAAGCTCAAACGTCTATACCGTGCTCCTGTATCGCCCTGCCTGTCTGGTTCTCTCCAGGTTTAGCCTGTGTGGAATAATCATTTGCATCCAAGCTGCCCCTCAGTTAGCACAGCAGAAATATGCTGTACATAAACATCAACACAAACCTATTCATCCCTGTCATGTTTATCTTGGTGCGGTTCAGCCTGCAAGTGATAATTATGCTGGTGGAATTTGCAGAAACAACGCGGTGTTACCGCCTGGCTTCAGACTGAACAAATAAATAAAGATCCTTAAAAAGAACAAACTGCTGTTAAACTGCGCCAGGGAAATAAAAATAGATCCTGTGGGGGAACTGCACTCTATTTATTACGCAGCTCTTCTACTCCACTTCCAAGTGCCAGTAAAAATGTCTCCTAATTGGGGACCTACAGTGCCAGACTGTGCTACACAACGAAAAAGCACTTTAAAACAACAAATGAACAAGCAAACAAACAAACAAAAATCATTTCTCTTTTGAAGCTCCTTTGCCACGAGTGCATTACCCTGCAGACCCTCCGGGTCCATCCAAGCTGTGGTGTTCTGTTTCCTGTGCCCTGACAGGCGCCACATTAGGGCCTCAGAGAGACTGTAAGATACAATCAGTCGCCGTGGTGATTCATTCCCACCCCTCCAGTGTGGAGTCGGGCCGGGCTATAATGGATCCCTGCGTATCACATTGCACAAATCAAGCCTAGTTTATTGTGCAGCGTCCAAATGATCCGGAGAATAAAATCAACGCAGCTAACATGAGCTCGAGTTTCAGACAGTTCCTCAGGAAGACGGTGCGACAGCCTGCACCACCACCATCATCATCAGCATCATCAGCATCATCATCATCATCATCATCATCATCATCATCATCATAATTTCCATTATAATTAATTTCCATTATTTTCCATTATAATCACCAGCCATGTTTGAGCACACGGGTCGTCCAGGCCGGCTCTCAGCTGCAGATTTATTTGGGTGAAAAATGGTTTAGTAAAAACATTTTCCCTCCACAGAAGTGCCACAACATATTTATTATACATAAATCGACCCACTAGACTCACCAAATACACCCACACACACACACACATACATGCACACACATACACGCACACACACTCACCTTCTTACAACAGATGATAATAATCATCTAGAGCAGTGGTTCCCAATCTGGGGTCTGGGCCCCCCTTAGGGGGGCGCTAAAGATCGCAGGGGGTGCGCACAATTTTGTATGCACTGAGGTTACCAAAATTACATATGTATATTCATAAATTCCCAATGTCTGAGAATCGTAAAAGTGTGTGTGTGTAAGAGTATAAGAACAAAAACCTACAACCACTATTTTTTGCAAATAAAAGTTTGTAATTAATCACTTTATTCTTTTTGTGAGTCTATGCAGATAGTAGTTGGTGTTGGGGGGGCTTGTCTTGGACACTGGCTGGTGGGGTTTCAAGGAAAAAAGGTTGGGAACCACTGATCTAGAGAAATATCAGCTGTTACTACCTTTAGGATCGTGAGATGGTGTCGTTTTTAGAGTGTTGACTGGAGGAGAGTCGATCACAATATTGATTGAAAGATTATTTTGGTGTGTTATCATAGAAATATCATTTATAAAAACAATTTAGTTCAGTTTTATCCAGCAAATCTTGCATTAACACTCTGGGACCCGGCAGGGTGGGTTTCCTATTTTTTAGCGGTTGAGATAAAAACACAATTTTTTTGCAGATTCTCTGTCATTCAAATCAATTCAACCAACAACAAACATCTTAATCAATTATTTTTTACTGTGAGAAAAACCTCATCCTGATCTTACACTCCTACACTTCATCTTCAGGAGCTCCCCTAACACAGCCAGATCTCCTAACGTATTCATAAATAATCAAACAATGAACACAGATTCAGAGGAATAAAGAAAGGAATTCTTAGTGAAACACTGAACACTCACACAGACACTCAGTGGACAGAGTTAGAGGAGTTAGAGGGTCTTACACTGCGCTGCATGGCTTTCCACACAATCCTCTGGCAAGCAGAGTCCAGATAGAGAGAAAAAGGACATTGGTTTGAAAAGGAAAAGAGACAGAAAGTACGGTGGCCCTGAAGGTCAAAACACAAAGACATTTCAGAAAACACAACGACATTTCAGAAAACACAACGACATTTCAGAAAACACAACGACATTT
>JBBPDB010059628.1:0-10594 GCA_037974465.1 Brachypetersius altus | reverse complement strand
GTACTGGACTGGAAATGAGAGGCTTTGAATGTTCTTCATGAAGCCAGGAGAACTGTTTCTCAAGACTACATTAAAAATACAAGAACATCTGGATCTTTGGAACCCACATATGAAGAAATGGGGGGTTTGAACCTTTTGCACAGTACTGTCCTTTTGAGGGGGGCTTTCTTGTCTGACTGAGGAAAATCAAAACTTTCGATTGTAATCAGATTTTAGGATTCTCTTGCTAGTTGGAAGATCCGATAATTCCTCTTCTTCTTAACAGGCAAAAATCACAACAGCGAGAAGTCTGGGGGACATCGCCATGGACCTGACCGAGAATGGAGCGGCGAAAATGAGTAAACTGAACGTGGCGGTCAAAAACCAGCTCATCATGGCTAGCAACGGTAGCCTGGTCTCCACCGGTCAGTCCAGGACTTGTATCTTATTTACTTTCGATTTCCAGTGATATTTATTTATTTATCAACATATAACTTTTGTTTTGACACATCAAATTAAACTTTTTGATATATCATTATTTTTGACCATTTTAAACATATATATTATATAAAATATGTATTTTGTATGTTGTACATTTGTTTTTGCATATTAAATGTATTATTTTTGACATATTGAATTTATTTACTTAAATTAAAAAATGTAATCAACGAATTTATAATATTTTGTTTGCTCCCTTGAATTGAATAAAAATTTAAGATATAAAGAAAAAACATCTATAAGTTGTCTTGAATTTATTCAGCACAACTTAATTGAAACCTAGCCACAATGTGCTTGAACGCAAAATGTAGTTTTCTCTGATGAATGTGTTCTGTACCTGTTATACACCTGTTAAATCACTTCGTTTTGATCTCTGTGTAGGTTCTGCGGACTCCGAGATCAACGAAGAGCAGAAAAAAGAGAAACTTTCTGAGCTGAGGAAAAAAGAGAGAGACATCCAGGATGTCCTGAGCCAGAGGATGGCAGAGCTGAAGAAAATCTGTCTGAGGGAGGCGGTAAGAACCAGGAGGATGGAGAAGGATCAAAAAATACCTGATTCAGAAATGTACATTTCTACCTGAATTCTGCATGAAGGATAAGATAACAACACACACACACACACACACACACACACACACACACACAGTACTAAAGCAAAAACTGTATGTCAACCCCTGTGTGTGTGTGTATATATATATATTCGTTTATTGGAAAATAGAAAAACTGTGTTGTGTTTATTTATAGTTCTGTGTTTGCTAGAGGCCTCTATTTATTTTTTGTAGTTTGAGATTTTATAGCTTAATAACGCTGAACGTTGCACACCCTTTAGTTTCTGAAATATAAAAAGATGCTACATACTTACTTACACACTGTACAAATGTACAATTTGTTTATTTAAATCCCTCAGGATGAAGCTGTCACCTGGGGATGAGATGCTGAATGTTTCTTCTATATTTTCTCTTTAAGGAGCTGACTGGGAAACTGCCAAAAGAGTACCCCATCACCGCCGGGGAGAAACCCCCTGGCTTCAGGAGGAGAGTCGGGACTGCTTTCAAACTGGATGAACTTTTCCCATATAACGAGGTTAGTAGTTTACAGTCAGAGGCAGGATTTTGAAACAATATTTACAGTTACTATCATATTAAAGTGAATGGTCACTTTAATATGATAGTAACTGTAAATATTGTTTCAAAATTTACATTCACTCTAAATCCCATGTGTGGGACTAATAAAAGAGTTGTCTTATCATCCATACAGTCAATTACGCTACAAAACAGCCCGTTTTTGAGATTTTACACATTTACATAAATCACCTTTATATTACAGCCTTTAGCAGTTTAGCCCCACCCACTCAAGTTCTAAGGAGTGTTTCAGCCCAGTACTGCTGTTTAAACGAATGCAACTAACAGATAATGAAAGCGTGCGCCTCACCAGTTAGTATCACACCCTCTCCTCACATACAGAGTGGTTCAGTGATATAGATAGACTCACCAATTTTAATCCTCTCATAAAACCGTGCAGGACTGTTAGCCTGTTGCTAAGCTAACGCAGCTGTGTGTTCCGTTCCGGTAGGATCCATACCTGAGGAACCTGGAGAGCCGCTTCGCTCTGCAGCAGAAGATCGTGGAGGCGGCAAAAAAGCTGGCGACCGATTCGGACATCAGCAAGACGGTGAAGAAGAAGCGCAGGAGGAACTGTCTGGACGCCATGCAGAGACTGCAGGAGATTGAGGATGAGATGAACCGCTACCGAGTGAAGAAGGGAAAGAAGCCCACCCAGAGAGCATCGCTCATCATCGCAGGTATTAAGGAGAAAATGAGGAGCCGAACAAACATAAATAAGATTGAACCCCCCTCATTTCTTCAATATCCAGACTTGAACAGTTCTTCAGACTTTCAAAGACTCACGTTTTCAGTCCAGACCCTGAACCTGCCCAGTTTCAGAGGAATGTTTTTTTGTTTGTTAAGCCAATCAGTGACCTACATATGAATCGTTCAAGCAAAACAAACCACATTGAACCAGTAAATGCAGATGATGCCAGATATACCAAAGACTTTTGCAAAGTACTGTTTGATGCATTATTGTTTGATTATATGTATCAAATTAGAATTGAATGATATTTGATAATAAGAAGAAAACTATATAAGTGAACATAAACATCATCTCTTTTATCCCGTGGCCAATTCTAAAGTCTCGTTCAGCTGAGTGATTGCTCTACTGGGATTAAGTTGTTGCTCAGGAGTTTCTCAGCTTGATCATTTAATAATTTGAGTTTCTGTTTTTTAAGGACAGGTTTCCAAACAATGACCATCCCTGGATTAAAAAACTTTCATTCCAAAAAAACCTCAGAAATGAGTCAAACAGATGTAACTGATGAGTTTTCAGTATTTTATAGTCTGCAGTAACACATTATTTGGCCACAATAGCTCCATATATTGGTTTGATCTTTAGTAAGCTCATATGTTCAGTTCAGGCTTGCTTTGTGTGCTTCTTCTACTGACTTTGAACTTGTCTCTTCAGGTTTGGTAGATAGCTAAAGGCACACAGACCTAACCCAACCTTCCTCCGTTTTAAAAAAACATCATTATCTCTTTTTCCATCTATCTCTCTCTTTCTCTCCCTCTCCCTCCTCCTCGACCTCTCTCAGATGAACTGGCTCCCTCAGAATGCAGCTCCCTGTCTGACAGCCTGAATCTGGATGACGGTGAGTGAGAAGCCTAAACCGTACAGCGTGAAGTGAATCAGGTTCCCAAAATGAATCAGGTCCTCAAATCAACCTATGTTAGCTGGAATTATACAATGTACACAAAAACATCCTTAAACTGAATCTGATCCTCGAATCATACAGTGTTACCTGAATACATTGATCAAATATGTTGATCACTGTCCTGTTTGAAGGTGTGGTTGATCTTACTTGATGTTTTCCTGTGTGTGTGTGTGTTTGTGTAGACGATGACGGAGGCCAGCGTCCGCGGTCGCGTTCTGTTCAGTGTTCGCCTTTACTCAGCGCTGCTCAGCCCAGCCTGGACTACGATCCAGACAGAAGATCCTCAGAGAGTGAAACACACCACGACAGAGCACTCAGCAGGTCTCTTTAACAACACCATGTGCTGCATCAATAAGTAAAAATATTAAAATGCTTACATAATTATATGTAATTACAAAATGAACCAACATGTTCTGGATCCTATTGTCAAAGGTCAAAAATGTCTTTCAGCAGAACAAGACTGACATGATGTGTTCAGGTTAACATGCTTTCTGTGTGTGTGTGTGTGTGTGTGTGTGTGTGTGTGTAGACTGGAGTATGACGTGCAGGGTGCTGGTCATTATTACAGTCCTCGTGAGGTTTCCTCAGCCGGCAGCAGCCCTTATAAAACCGTTCCTCGGAGACAGGTGGAGAACCATGGCAACGGCCAGAGCCCCATGACCCGCAACGCATACAGCAGCAGCCAGCTGGGGTAAATAAATACATAACAATATGGGCAAAGTGTCTAATCTCAGTTCAGAGGAACAGCAAGGTGAAAGCAACTGTTATCTGGCGGGGCAGAGCAGGGCAGGGCAGGGCAGGGCAGGGCAGAGCAGGGCAGGGCAGTCCTCCCTCTCCCCATCACTCAGTATGAGAGAGCCCCTCTCTCTGGCTGGGTAGGGTATTCATCCCTCTCCTCTATCATTCAGTATAACTATCCTCTCTTCCTCTATGGGTGGTTAAGTTGGTCCTCCCCATCAATAAGTGTAACTGCCCTCTACCGCTCAGCATTAACCTTATTCTCTGTCTGGTTGGGCAGAGTTGTGCACCCTCTCTCCAGTCACTCAGTACGATAGCCATTGCGGGTGTCTCTCTTAGAAGGCATATCAGAATTAGTGGTCATTGTTCTCCTCCAATCGTGTTGAGGCTGTCCAGAGATATTGCAGCTTAAATTGTGGAAAAATTCCAGAGGTTCATACAAAAAAATATCTCTGTTATTATTCTCCAACAGTCCTGCAAGCCCTCTCCACGGTTTCCGGCACCGCAGCGGCAGTCTGGAGTCCCAGTCGCAGCTCCTCCACTATCCGGGCTCGGACCGGGCCGTTTTCCCTGCGTCGCCAACTCGCCGCAGCAACAGCAGTGAAATTCTGGATGACTGTTCGTCATACACCAGCCTGTCCAGCCCATGCCCATCCACACCTCCGTACCGCACACTGGACACCCGGACGCACGAGTACCGGCAAAACCGCAAGGTGGAAATCTATGGAAATACGGGCAGCATGCCCAATCTGGTGCCCAACAGTTACAGCAGTGCTTATAACTACCCCCCGCAAACCCACTATGGGCCCACTGCCTATTACGTCGCGGGATACCCCGCCTCTGACTATGAGCCATACACCAATGGTTCCTACATGTACGAAAGCGAACTGGAAGGGCATTACAATGTCAATCCGTCGTACAATGGCCACAGTTACCATGGGAACAGCCGCAATGGACATTACGGGATGGAAGGGATGGACGGTCTGTCTCAGAATCCCTATGCTACAGTGAGGCCGCCGCGGAGCAAGCAGGGGCCCCGGAATGAGCTGCTGGCTAAAAGCATGCAGAAAGCTCTGGTGGTAGAGCACCTCCGAGGGTGGTACAACCGCAACACAGGGAATCGTGAGCATGGGGCCCGGGGCCTGCTGTGCAGCTACGATTATGACAGGGGATCCCAGCACAGCCTCGGGTACCAAACGCTGCCCGCTCCGTTCACCAGGTCCAGCAGAGCCGACTCGTACTCATCAGGTAACACTAACACTTCATCCACTGCTGTATTACAAAGCCTATACCCAACACAGTGTTTGGTGCACAAATCCAATTTATTTCCCAAAGTTCAGTCAAGACATATTTATCACTTTATCATAATCACTTCTAGTACGGGAGATAATAATACCACTAGGAAAAATTCAGTAATTACAATGAATGATGTAGTACCTGCTATCAGTTGTGGGGC
Source organism: Brachypetersius altus (assembly GCA_037974465.1). Lineage (NCBI taxonomy): Eukaryota > Metazoa > Chordata > Actinopteri > Characiformes > Alestidae > Brachypetersius > Brachypetersius altus. The sequence goes on along the minus strand of JBBPDB010059628.1, from coordinate 5,156 downwards.
AGTAGTGCTTAGGGAGTTGCCCTTGCAATCAAAATCACTGGTGTTTGAATCCCAGTGAGGTATCCTTGAGCTGTATCCCTGGCTGCCCGCTGCTTCACTTGGTGAGTGGGTTAAATGAAGAGTGCTGTGGTGTGTTCACCTGTGACAAATAGACACTTTACACACTTTACATTTGTTCAGTATCTACTATGAATTATTCAGTAGCTACTACAAATGATTTAGTATGTGCTATGAATTATTCACTACCTGGTAAGAAGCAGCTATGAATTCTTCAGTATATACTGTATGTAATTTAGTAGACAGACAGACAGATAGACAGACAGACACTTGGTTGTCTTATAAATAAGCTTGAACAACATCTGAAATTTGTCTTAGGGATCAAATTCATGATTACTACATACAGTCCTGAGATCCATAATGTTGTTTCTTTTGCCCTTTATTTCTCTTAAGTGAGCTTCAGAAGACTTTAGATCTCCAAATAAAAAGAATATGAATCGTTTCAATGTTCTTCAGTAATTTCAGTGTTCACTCAGCATCTGTTTATTTCCCGTATTGAAAAAGTCACAAAATATCAAAACTGGATTAAGGTTTTGTTACCATTAAATTGAGAATGCAACCAAAAAAATCATTTTAATTACTGTTGGTTCTTTAACACTAAAATCTATGCATTAAACCAGAAATCAGTTTAACCTCATGCTTTCTGGGTTTATGTCTGATGAGAGAAAGAAAAGAGCAGTAGAATATTCCTCTGGGTTGTTTGCTTTGATGAATGTTGATGTGTGATTATGTCCTTAACCCCTCCTCCTTTCTCCTGCTGTAGTTTCCTCCACGGCGAGTGGGGGGGTGAGTTGTTACGCTCCCGCGGTGGCGGGCCTTGGTGAAAGCGAGCTGGACGGGGACGAGGCGCTGACCCCTCAGCCTGCCTGTCCTGGAGCATACAGCGCCACCTACAGCCACAGCCCCACACACAGCAGGTCAGTGACAACACACACCGCTCTTCAAAAGCTTATGGACACCGTACTCTCCTTTAAATGCACTTGTTAACTCGTTTCATCACATAATAGATCATTAAATATCTCACACTCTGGTGACTGGTCTGGTGATCCACATTATATTTATATAATTATATTAGTTTTCTTTTTGAAGGTCATAATGTAAAATTATTTAGCAAAGAATATTGATATTATTGCATTAACATGCACATGCAAAGATTGTGCCAAAACTTTAAACTGGTAGTGCCTCTACTTATTCAACCTACAGCAGTTTAGCCACGCCCATTCATGCTGAAGATCTGGGTTTCAGGCCCATGGTGCCTTTGTAATAAGCTGCATTACACGTCAGTCAGTCAAAATCACCTGCATATATCAGTCTTAGAGGTGTGGTAACAAAAACAGAGGGAGGTAAGAAACAGTGGGAGGTTAAATTGTAACTATTTATGGAACATAAAAATTCAAATGGTAATAGAAAGCTAAAATTAAGGTTCTGTAATGTGACCCTGTGGTCATTTTTCAAGGTTCCCGGCTGAATGTGGTCCAGCTCGGCGCTCTGATTCTCTCTCGCATCCTGTGGACTCTGTGGAGGCATTCGGCACGATGGCCAGCTGCTCCGACTCCGATCACTAAACAAAGCACAAAAGGACAGGTGAGCTCTGAGCTCAGGTAAAGCCATCATTTATCATTACTCGAGACGAGCTGGGGCTTCAGACCACATACTACTACTGAGTGCAGCAGAACTGCACTTGTTTAAGGGCAGTAAGGGCCTCATAATTGCTAGGCTCAGTTCTGGTATTATATTTTATGAGTCTGCTGTGTCTTGGTTTGTGTTTCTCCATGTTTTGTTCCTTTCCGGCCTTCTTACAGACTCTGGCACATTTTGAAGGTGACTCAACTGTCTGCTCTCTCCCCATATACTGCAGAGCTGACTCGACTTTTACATAAACTAATAATAAAAACAATAATCATAAACATTAAAGAACAGAGAAAGAATAGAGAAATTAAAAGCTTAAATGAAAAGTATTTACCTTTATGCTGTGGGTTTTCTGATTAGATGAGAACATTTCAAACTTAAAAACATTTTTACTGTTTTTTTGGTTTTATTAACAGAATCTGGGATGCTGCGGTATCAAGGGCTGCAGGACCAAAAACAATCAGAGGCACAACAGAAACTGCACCTGCTGAGGCCGATATCGGAGTCTTTACTGTGCCTTGGAAGCGGTCGGGGTTCGGTCAACGACTGACGGAACGACCCGGACCTCAGAGGTGGAACCGTGTCAGAACCAGAGGTTCCAGAGACGTAGTTTAAACACTGAACCGACTTCACTCTCTCACTGGACCCAGCCAGTGAGGGACACTCGAGAATGTCTACATGTACAGTCCAGAGGCCTGCTAGAACACGTTACATCGCCTTTTTTAACCCCCGTGTTTTAATCCCAGCACTTTTTTTATTATCATGAACTTCCAGAGTTAGAGGGTCAGTACCTACCATCTCTCATTCTGACCAAAATCTGAATCTGAGGGTGAAAATTACAATTAATATAAAAGTTAGTTATTGAGGGGTTCCCAGAGGGAAAGCACTCTAATACGATTACAGTTGTTCTGCTGTAGACGAGGAGGTATTCTCTCTCCGAGTAGGGACTCATTTCTGTTTTTAAGCACAATTTTACTGTTACTGTACAGTAAAAGTGGACTCAATTGTGTTAAATAGGGAGAAAGTCATGTGGACTTAAAAACAAAAGAGCATGTAAATAAAAGAAACCTCGAAAAGGAACAGTTCAGCAGGGGAAGAAATCCAATGCACACCTTTATCCACTGATCCCAGTTGTGATCAATCAGTCGAGATGTGTCCAGTGTCCAGATTCAGCTTCCTCAGAATTAGAGCTACAAAGCTCACGTCACTAACACTAGAAGTCAATAGTCACCCAAATCGTTACCCATTAACGCAGCCCCCGATCTTCTCTGGACTGTCAAACCTCATCCAGCTCTTCGTTAAGGTGAATCAGACTTGTGGATGTGGTTATGGACATTATGACTTACTGTGAGCTGTAAAACAAACTAGACTTCAAATGTGGAGACAAACACTGCAGCGTCTTTTGACACGTTAGGGTCTGTTTTCACAAACTGCCTCAGATGCAGTAGGAGAAGCAGTGTCCTAAACCATGCCCACAAGTCTGATCCACCTTAATGAAGGGCTGGATGAGGTTTAAAGCTCCAAGGAAGTTTTGACAATGAAAAGATTTGGGTGAAAATGGACTTCTAGTGTTAGCCTCATTAGCCTCATGAAGAAAAGAAGCAAAATTTAGACTCCAGACACATCTCAACATCTGTGGTCTGTGGATAATAATGTACATTTTTCAGTGAGAACTGTTTCTTTAACCCTTAGAAGTCAGGAGTAAATTTTTTTGATTTTTTTGCCGTACTGTTTAAATGTAATTATGTAATTGGTTACATGTGCACATCTGGCATTTCTCAATCTATAAAATTATAGTAAAAAAACATACAATTTAAAGGATATTTCTTCAAAATGAGACTTTCAAACAATTAAACATCTCAGATAAAAGTTTTAGGACTGTCTGGTTATCGAAAGTGGCAATGGTGACTTCTAAGGGTTAAACTTTGCACAAAAGGGGAATAAAAAAAAACTGTGAAAATTCCTCAAGTTTTAATTTTAATTTTAAACACGTACGACGATATTGTTGAGTCTACATTCGCTCAGAACAACGTTTGTCAGTTCCGTGCTGGAAAACATGGACTTTTATTTTTTGATCTGAATGTGTTGCTATGGTTACAGGATGTAGAAATCCCAGTGTTGTTGCTGTGTGTGTTGTGTAGAAGCATGTGTTGTACAGCACTGAGGTGTTTTTTATTGTGTAGGAGATCAGGATGTGAACCTGTGTGTTTTCCATCAGTCAGACGTTGATATTCGTGTAGTTTTTATGTCCATCCATCGAAACAAAGGAATTAATAAATAAAATAGTTGTCCACCCCCCTTTCATGGTCCAACGGGGTGTAAAGAATAAAAGAGTGTCTTTTCTTGCAACTATTTGTGTATTAATAGTTAATTTGGAGGTACAGAAAAAAAAATCAATTTCAATTATTTACAAAAATTGAGCTAAACCTCCAGTTTGGGATGATCAAAATCTGATCCAAAAATTAACCGTTTCTTTACAGACCTAATTTTGTCTCCAGACTTTTGCACAGTACTGTATATTCATTTTCTACCTGTAAGTGTGTAAACAATGCCTTCTGACAAATTATATCCAGTCCAAAGAAAAGCTAAACGTTTAGAATATTATGTCTTAGCCTCCCCAGCCTCCAAACCTTTCTCCCATTGAGCTGCTAGGATGACCTGGACATACAAGTTTCAAATGCACATCAACAAAATGAGAACTGCTGCATGTAATGGTGCTGGGAGGGTTCTTTACAAAAATTACTGAAAAGTATGTGAATCTGAGCTGTTGTGATAAAGTCAATGGGGGATATACTGAAACTCAAACATAACATTTTACATCCATTAAACTGCACTTGCAATGTATATAGTTACGCTTCAAAACCATTTACATTTGTTTTATGTTTTCCTGTAATATAAGTTTGAAAAAGCAGCATATAGTTTATGTAAAAGATTTTATGGGTAGTTTATTACTAACTATACTCAGGGCTGATAGTGGAAAAAATTCCTGAGCCTGAACATTATTATCTAGTGGCTCTTTTTAGATATTTTCATATTTGCATTATGCCCCCAGTATTATTCAAAAAAACACGGCATTTTCTTCTCAATATGTTCAGTGCCTAGACATTATTAGCCCATCTTAGTACAATCACTGGAAGTAAATGCTACAGATGCTACAGCCGTACCAAGACAGGTCAGTAAGTGGCAATAATAGTACTCCAAAGTACATTTTGTCTGTGGTCAATGTTGACTGAAAACATGCCATTCTTAAGCTTCTCAGGGACGATTTTAAAACTCTGGCGAGATGCTGTGTGTAAGAAGACGCTTGCGTGCTGCCTGGAGACAGATGCGCCAGGGCGGGTCTATCCTCTACTAATTTCCTACATAAAGTGACGAGTGGGTGGCGATAGTAACTGACAGGTCAAGCTCAGCAATGAAGGAGCACAAGCGAATTTTTAAATCAGTCACACGATCGATCACTGAGGGTGGAA
>JBBPDB010059617.1:0-10594 GCA_037974465.1 Brachypetersius altus | reverse complement strand
GCATCCTCCTCCCAACACACTCAGAGTCTCTCCTCAGCATCCTCCTCCCAACACACTCAGAGTCTCTCCTCAGCATCATTCTCCCAACACACTCAGAGTCTCTCCTCAGCATCTTCCGCCCAAAACACGCAGTCTCTCCTCAGCATCATTCTCCTAACACACTCAGATTCTCTCCTCAGCGTCTGTTCCCATCATACTTAGAGTCTCTCCTCAGCATCCCAACACACTCAGTCAATCCTCAGCATCCTTCTCCCAACACACTCATTCACTTCTCTTCTCCACCAATTCCACCACACAAATCACTCCTACCTCTCTTCTCTACACATGCCACTCTGCTGGAACCCAAGTGTTTGAACTCTTCCACCTTCACCACTTTGGCCTAAATTAATTCTTTTAAAATTGCCATTGCTATAGGCCTCCTGTCATTTTGGGGGGATGAGCACACACACCATGTCCAAATGTTTCTTCTGAAATCAAAGGTGTTAATAGAGAGATAGACCCTTAGACTGCAGCAACAGAATCCACTTTTTTTTAAATGCTTTACAAAACGTGACAAATCATCACCGTGGCAATTTGATCGCATTCAACCACAGAAGGTTAAGGAGGTCAGGTACTGATGTTGATCAGATCTACATCACAAACCCCACATAATAAATGTGTTCTGCATCACTCCAGAGAATGCATTGCAACTGCTCTACAAGCTTAAAGCTGGGGGGCTTTATATGCCTCTAGCCAGCACTTGGCATTGGGACCTGGTGAACATGTGTGCCTGCCCCAGAGAGACCCGCTCTATTGGGAATGCTTTTCTGTGGAGATTATTTACAAGCTGTTGTGTGTGCCATGCTGGTGTCAGCAATGAGTGAAAATTCAAATAGATGAATACACTAGGCTCACTCATGAAGGTGGAATTTTCCTACATTTGCAATTTTCAGAGAGACTTCTAAGATATTAATGAAGCCAGTTCCCCAAAAATACCTGATTATCTGTGTTATGTCTTTATGTAACTTGGGTTTCCAGTCCTGTCCATGATAGCAGATCATTTACCACTAGTGTGTATGTTTATGAAGCCTGCCAGTTCTTACACAGGCCACACTCCCGAATACCTTGATGCAGTCAGAGGAGAACATTTTACACTGCCATTTGACCATAGAGACGCTTAATGCACAACGGCAGTCTTGGACAGAGGCCAGTCCAGAGCCTAAAATCCAGTTAGAGGATTCAGGACCTGCTCACGGTGCACTGACCAAGAGGTCTGAACCGATGTTAGGAAATCCGACCCTTTGGGAGATCTGTTCTCATTTTTAATTTAAACTGATATGCACAATGTACCATGTCTATATGCATAAAACATGGAAGTGTGGTTTATGTTCATGCTTTAAAGCACATCTTCTGAAGCGTACTCTATATGAACAAAAGTACTGGGACGTGCTTGTTTTTCAGGGTTTGGGCTAGTTCCCATACTTCCAGTGAAGGTCAGTCTTAATTCTTCAGCATACCAAGACATTTTGGACAACACCATGCTTCTAAATCATAGTTTGGGGAAGGCCCTTTTCCATTCCAGCATGACTGTGCCCCAGTGCACAAAGTAAGCTCCATGAAGACATAATCAGTTCAGTGTGGAAGAACTTGACTGGCCACGCAGAGCCCTGACCTCAACCCTATCCAACACCTTTGGGATGAATTGGAACAGAGATCGCGCACCAGGCTTTCTTGTCTGACCTCACAAATGCCGAAACACTCCAAAATTGAGCGGAAAGCTTTCCAAGAACTCCATATTAAGTTCCATGGCATTAAAGTCCCTGTTGGTGTAATGGTCAGATGTCCCAATACTTTTGTCTTAAGCTACTTCAGTCACTTCATTAGATTAAGATGAACATTCAGACCGTATTGCTCAAGTGTCTGAAAAGGTGTCTTTTTTTGTAACAAAAGGGGAAGCGTAACCAGACATGGGCCTTATGGCAGGATAATGTGTCCGCAAAACCCAACATCTGCGGTCAGAGACCCACATTACAAAAGTGGCATAATAAAGCATATCTGGAGGACAAATGAGAGTTATAGACAATAATAAATGATCCCCAAAAATGAAGAATTGAGCTTGATTGCAGAAGCCTGGTTCAGTGAGGAACCGCCCAAAGCTGTGAATGTGACCCCCACACCCCCATTCGCTTCTCTCTGGCTATAGTCTCTCCACCCCTCCCTCGCCACCCCTCCCTCTCCCTGCTTCACTGCAGACTCTGTTGCAGTGGTGTGTAGTCTTTCTCTGTCTGTGTCTAGAACTGCAGGCCTTTCCAGCAGGTAACGGTAAAAGTGCCTACAGGCCAGGGTTACGACTATTATTATCTAACGGTCCAGCTGTGTTCCTCAGCTCTCCTCTCAGTGTAGAAGATCCTGATTTCAGCCATGAGGTCTCTCTCGGCGTGGGCTCTTCTAGCTCTCCTCTCTCTGTTAGCCGTGAAAGGTAAGCTAAGCCTTTCGCCCCTCTTTGTTAAACCCCCCCGATATCATGCTTACTTCATCTATTTTCCTCTCTCTCTCTCTCTCTCTCTCACTCTCTCTCTTTCGACCCGGCAGCTTATTTTTAAACTCGTCTCTGTCTAAAGTCTTCATGTTCCAGAGCCAGGCGTGTCGCTCCCAGGCTCTTTTACTACATTAACCTGTTTTGAGGACTGTAGACTGTCTGTTTTTCACCGGTTGCTACAAAGCTGCACAGTTTGCCACGTTTTCTCATGCAAACCTACATGCTTCGATTCTATATCCCCCCTCTGGGTTGTCTGGGGTGCACGTTGTAGCCAAATGCTCGTAATTCTCTGTGTAGTGTGGACTCAAGCTAGAGTCTCTCCTTCAGCATATTGATGAGGACCATGGTGGCATATTGCAGTGCTGCTGCAGCAAAATTTTTGGGTACCAGCTGCCTTTTTGGAGCACTCTGGCAGTGTGTCCTCACACTAAATGCATGCCCTGTGTGAATTTGCATGCTACCTCTTTTGATCAGCTGCATTCAGGTTTACTGGAGCAGATCACCTCTGTGAAGGTGTGGTAGTGGTCACTGAGATGAACAGCTGGATATTCAGAGCACCATGTAGGTGATTAGTGTGGCAAGAATTAGCTTCAGGGGTTTGTTCCCAGTGCATGCATACATTTGCAATAATCCTATTGCTGTCAATCATAAGCTTTTTCACATCTCTGCTTATTTTTTCATTATTAAAGCCAGAAAGGCATAGTATCTCAAAATGGCACAATTAAGCTACAATAAATTGCATATAGGAATTGCACAAATCACATATAGGAATGGCAGAACCGCCCAGTCTTTTTCTGGGTCCTGAGCTATACAGGTGGATAGGGGAGCATGAGCTGAGAACGCATGCGCCTGCTGTGGCAGAGGAAGCCCAGGTGCAGCATGCATGCAGTTTTTTGGAGACTGCGGAATGTGGGGAGATACCATCGATTTTTAACATGAGGTGGGAGGGTGGATTCAGACATGACCTCTTGCAAGGGCAAAGAGTTTGTTGAGATGTTTCGCTTATTCAATCCATAAAATGGGTTGTGTGTGTGAAATTAGCATCACTAGTACTCCTAATATGTATTAATTTGGATTTTGTGCCATGATGCACCAGTAGACAGACCCTCTCCCTTTTTGCTGTAGTCTACCCACCAAAAAGCAGCACATGAGTAGCTGGATCCAGTCGGAAGACTCAGCTGTGTTTTTGCCATGAACTGGCCCAGTCCCTCCTGTGCTCCTTCAGCCACACCCTCTGTTGTGTATGTAATTTGATCCATGCGTGTAGCCATGTGCTTAATTGTCTGGTACCAAATAATTCAGTATTTCTGCATGGGTGTGTAGTAGCCAACTGTGTTGGTGAGTTTCAGGTGTGTCTGCTGTCAGATGTTTTTTTGAGCCACTCTCTGGCCTGGCATATGTCAAATACTGCAGGTCCTAATTACAATTCCAAATTCAAGTTTTACATTTAAGAGGTGGGCAGCATACACCATTCTTAGGTGTCATAAATGGGGGATCTGTTTCCAAATTACAGGTTGATATATGGAGTTCTCAGTACTGATATCAGTAATTCTTATATAAATGTTGTTGGTCAAATTCTAGTCATCTTTAAAGACTGATATGATGAAAACAGAAATAGACACTACTGACTTTCCACTTGCTTCAGATGTCCAAAGTGTGCTTTTTCAGCACTGATGGCTAACGTAGCTGACAAACACAAAGTCAACAGTCACCCAAATCTTTTCTGTAAACACGCATTCCTAAAATTGTCAACCTTTTCAAACTGCAGAATCGCCATTGTGTTTTCGGACAATAAGGGATGGTATTCTCAATGAGACAAAGAGAATGTGGTGCTCCAGTCAATGAGGGTCTGTACATGTACATGACTGTAGATTTCAAACTGTAGATTCCAGTCGCTGTTAAAAACACTCATGCCATAAGGTTCCTATTGAGGTTTAATACGCTCGAATGTACTTCCAAGCAGATTGCATTTTACTACACAAAGGGCTCACAAGATAAAGGAAGAAACTTTGTGAAGAGCTGAGTGAGACACTTCCAGGCACTGCAGTGTATAACGACATCTTGAGTAGGGATGTCACGATTAACCGGTTTCACAATTAACCTTGATTTAAAATGTATTGATTTAATTCATTGTAAAGGCTCCTCAACACTGTGCTTCTGTCGGTTCTATAAAAAAATTTGATGATGACGGTGCCATCAACAGATTGGCAGGACTCGCCCGGATCGAAAACGTTTCACCAGCTGTGCACTTGTGCTAGAGACTTTTTGTTTTTGTTTTCACTATGATGCACTATAAATTCACTATGATGCACTATAAATTCACTATGATGCACTATAAATGGCAGTGTCCCTTTGTTTATATTCCATCCATGCCCTGTATTATTTGTTTGTATTTTTTAACGACAGCAGTAAATAAAAGGTAAAAAACCGCTAAAGAATTGTCTACATTGTGAAATGAATGCATGCGAAATAATCATGATAATCATGAAACTTTCCCATAATCGTGCCATCAGAATCTATAATCGTGACATCCCTAATCTTGACAGAGAAGTTAGTTACAGGTTAGTTAATGCTATGTAATTATTTTACCTCTTTAGCTTTGCAAATCTTGCAGAAATATTAATATATTAATAATGCTTGTGCACTTCTTGCATATCTAGTATTTAGAGAAAATGTTTGGGTGAAAATGGACTTGTAGTGTTGGTTAGCTACTTTAGCCTCATGGCCTTTTAAACTAAAGAAGCAAAATGTGGACTCCTGACATGTCTTGGCTGATGTCTAGGCTCCAGACATGTCCTGAGTACATCGTTGGTAAGTGGAAGATTAGACTGAGTAGGGCTTCACAATATATCGTCTGCTAATCGTTATTGCAATAGTCTCAACAATATTGATGCAGTCAATCACAGTATTTCTGATGGGGCAACCGATCACAGGTTAAGGGGAGTTACAGGGTGTTCTGATGAATCAGGAGATATATTTAAATGAATAGATTTTGTGACCTCACAAATACTATGATTTGGAAACTGATTTTTTTTAGCTTATTGTCCATATGTGGACTGTATGGAAGGGGGAGTAAATGAACCATTTGAAACAATATTTCCAGACTTTAAGCCATTTTTAATGGAAGAAAAGTGACGATATAGACCCTTTAATATCAAGAGTCATCACAATCGCAGTGCTGATATTTTAACCATATTATGCAGCTCTGACTTTAAGCATAATTTGATCTGTCCTTTACGTTGTGTAAATATTTTTGATGAATAGAAATCAAAAATAGCTTGGAATAAGAGCTTCCATTGACTTGATAGTTATAGCTTGTCCTTGAAAATTGATAGTTATAATCTGATTTCAGTAGTATACAAAGACTGTGCATTCAGCAGTGTAAGTCTATGGGGTGGCTGGAGGCCTAGTGATTAGAGCGTTGCCCTTGTGATCAGAAGGACATGGGTTCGAATTCCAGGACTGCTAGTGACATCACTGAGGTACCCTTGAGCAAGTTACCGTCCCCACACACTGCTCCCTGGTGGCGGTGTCGCAGCTGCCCGCTGCTTCACTTGGTGAATGGGTTAAATGCAGACAAAGTATTTCATACTGTGTGCTGTGGTGTGTTCACATATGACAGGTGGACACTTTACACTCCATTAGTATTATGATATCACAATTATATACTTTTAGATTTTGAGGACTTTATTTTGAATCATATGTACAGTGCAGTCATTTGTGTATTAAAATCCTATTAAAATCAGTGGAGTCACACTTGTGGCATCTCCTAAATCAAGTCAGGGAAATTTCACCCTACTGTCTTATAACCTATGGTTCTCTCAGTATAAAATCACCAGAATTCTGTAGCATTTGTTCTGTGTGACAGGAGAGTGAACCCTAAGAGATAAGCTCAGTCACGTGAGTGGTCATATGACACAGTGGCATTACGCTGAGCTGGCCTGGCAGTGGTGCAGGGGACGGCTGGTGTTTTTAGTGCTGTTACTAAATCTGGCATGGAGTTCAGACGGCCTGGTTAAAGAGACAGAGCGGGAGAGGGGCGGCGAGACTGACGGGCAGCATAGATAGTTAGAAAAGGGTTCTTTGTGCCGGTGCCCCTCTGTATCTAGTCCTCACATAAGTGAAGAAAAATGAAGACCAGTGACCCTCGCGACTAAAAATACACAGCAGAACCCTGGTTTCAGATCGGTGCCACGTTAGAGTTACCATGAAATCATCAGTGTCTCATGCAGTCCGTAATCATAAGGGAGCTGCAAACTTTAATAAAAGCAAATTTGGCCATTGTCCTTTGTCTGGCAGTTGCTAGGGAGAAATCCTGTCTCATACTACAAGCTTTTAATCCGTCAAAATGACACGAAAGGAAAAAATCCTCTGGGAAATGTCTCCTCCGTGGACTACAAAAGGGTTTTTTGTCCTTGTGTACCAAGCATATGCAGAAACAAGCTGTCATTTCTGCGGCTGTGTTAACATCTAGAGGGGCTGGAATGTGTTTGTAGTGCTGTGGAATTTGCGTCTTGACAAGAAAGCTTGAAAACAGCAGGGTGCTGATTATTCCTCGACTAAACTATATCATGGCATTCCAAATTTCACAGCCGTTCTACAGTGCAGAACACGTGTGCAAGCTACACATACATTTTACGATTGCGTTTAAACAATGTCTTAACTTTAAGTACAAGGCGGACTGACCTCCTTTTTAAAATAGCACTTGCTTTTTAATAAAATGCCATACATTAAGATGTTTTCTTTATCGGATTGTCACTCAGTTCCATTTAACTTCAGTTGAATTATTTAATGGGGTGCTTGTGTGTATTAACTGTGGCTCTGAAAAGGGCTTTTTAGATGTAGAGCATGTTTAACAAGCACAACGGTGAAGATTCTTATGCTGATAGGAGATTAAATCATCCATGAGAGCATACAGTTAGTGGGGAAAATCATAAAAGACTCTGTAAACACACCAAGCTTTGTTTGTTTAAAAAAAACTCACAAAAACATAACGCATTGTGATTTGGTGTGGTGGGTGGTGTGTTAGCTTTTGTTTTTACTGTATTTATGTTTTTGTGTTTACCCGATTCCTGTACTGTACGTTTAACTCTGGTTGATTTTATTCTGCAGATTAGGTTTCCAATATTGTGGCTATTTTTATCACGACATGCATGTTTTACAATCATGTGTTCCTAACCTGTCATATTCTGTTTTCCAGGCCTGGGGCAGGATTTAGACCTGTTTGATGCTTTGGATACGCCAGGCCCTCGTAAGTGAAACCCAGCATAGCATCTGTGCTCCAAAAGTTTTTCTTGTGAACATTTTTATAAGCCTGGCTGAGCCATGATAATCTGAAGTCTCGAATCTGGCCAGGACTGACCTCAGCTGTGTTGTTTCCCTCAGCTACGTCTAAGCCCAAACCAAAAGAGCCAGCTGGAGGAGCAGGAGCAGGGGGAGGTAATTTCCACACTGGGATATCTTAACTACAGTGCGACTTTTAAACAGAGAAATTATTGCTTAGCTTTGTAATAACACCCTGAAGACCTGGCCTATTCCATACCTCTATTCTTTACAAACACAGCTGGGAGGGGCGTCACTGGGGCGCCCCAGTAAAATCTCACACTCTGCTTTCAACAGCAGAATTAATAATTATGCAATGCATTCATTTAGATTGATAATATTGACAAAAGAGTGGGCATTCCTATACAGGTATGCCATTTCTGCCATGTTTCTAAAACATGTGAAGAATTTTCGTAGATCTTCATACATTAATGAATAAATCTGTACATTTTAGCCTTTACGTTGTTGTAGTAGGACTCTGCCAGTGGCAATAATAATGAGCTAAGGAAGGGAAGCTGGTATAGCACATACTGCAGCTCATGTCATATGTATCTGGCTCAACAAAAAAGATATGGGTAATGGGACGTGGGGGGCCTGTGCCCCAAAAGAGCGCTACGTCAAGCAGCACCTCCATGTTTGGACAGTTGTTCAGTGTTGAGAACTGTTTTTGTACTGTTTTTATCTGAATACCGTAGCTTAGCATTTTAAATTGGGGCCTTAACATTTTCCCACTGTGGTGGGAACCATTCTAAAATATCTTGAAAACAATTTTTTAATTATTTGGTAAAGCATATACAACCTTGCAATGATTACTACAATTAATGCACTTGTGATCTGAGCAATGAATTATGTTACTCAGTTGCTACTTTAACATAGAACTTGCTCTGCTGAACTAGACCTTCTAGACTTTGACGAAAAGCCTGGAAAGGCCACTCTGAAGCCTCCTGTACTACCAAAAGACCCAGTGAAGCCCAAGCCCAAACAAGGTCAGTCATTTACTCAAACCCTATTTTTTATTTTTAAATAAACTTATATCAAATGGACGTAGAGGAAGCCTGTCCTTCTAACTGCTCTTCTCAGTTTTTTCAGTGCATGCTGCTGTGCTTCTCTCTAAGCTGTAGTCTCTGGTAACTCATGCATGTTGAGACACAATGCTTAGACTAGCAGCCACCCTCGCTCCTGTATTCCAAAGCTACTCCGTTCAGTTTTGAAACCTGGATATGCTCTGCAGAAATCAGTGTTTTGCCTTGTTAGAGAGATAGCTGTTAGTCCTCAGGGTCATAGTTTGCTCTGTCTGCTGGCGCATATTGATTTCCCAAGGTCTCATTTTGGCCAGTGCTGTTGCACTTAAGCTGCAGATAGAGGACCCATTGCTCAAAAACACTTAATGGAAACCAAGAGGCATTCTATATGAATGGACCCATGGATTAGAGGACAAACTGGTTTTAACACAGTATGAGAGGCAATTCTCGCTTCCTCAGACTGGAAGTCAACTTATACAGTTCTTGGGGCACTTTGTGGCAAAGCCAAAAGAATAACACAGAATACTGAAGTGCTGTTAAGAGCAAGACATTTACAAGTGAAATATTATGTATCCATTTAAAACAGCAATAATGGATACGGTCAGCTAGGCCTGTTGTTTTTTGTTATTGTTTTTGTTATTAGTGTTTGGTTTGAATAAATGTAGCATGCTTTTGTGAAGTAGTTTTAGGGGGGAAATGTTCAATATATAGACATTGTTGGACTGGTTATTTGAGATATTGGGCTTAATCTAAAACTTACTTTTGTCTTGATAACAGGAACATGTGAATTTATCCTGATTCACATGAATACAGCAGTCTGCACTCCAGAGTTGTATTTTAAATTCTATGTTAGATATGTTTTGAACATGTGGAACATATAACGATAAGATAATAAATGACCTTTAAGTTTGATTTTCTATATATATATAATTTTTTTGTTGTTTTAAGGAGCGTATTGTGAAAATACATCATTTTAAAGACCTGCGCTGATATTAAAAGGCTCTTTCTGCATGTTTGCTGTGCCCTAATAAGTGTGCCTTGTTTTCAACCCTGTCAATGTTGTTTGTTTTTTTTATCCTTATCAGTTCTGGAACACTGTGTTGTCTCTGACTTTACTAACAAACTAGCCTTTACTGACAGAGGAGACCCGCTCTGATTACTTTGGGCCCACCGTGCGGCCAGCTTTGTTGCCCCGCACGACCGCCAGATCCCTCCGAACGTCTGCCCCCCCTCGCAAAGTCCAACCTGGTGTGTACTGTGTTTCTAACTCCCTCAGTGGAGCCAGTCACAGTCCCTGTGTGTGTCTGTGTGTCCATTCATTCAAAGCACAGCAAGGAAAAGGGTGCCTTCAAAAAAAATCTTTAAAAAATAATCAGTGATTTATTATTTTACAAACCTGGCACCATTCTCTTTTATGCTTTGAATTTTTTGGTGTAGAGATGTTCTGAAGATTTGATGTCAGTGAAATTTCTCGGCCACAAAATGTGATAGAAAAGCCTTCATTCATCCCATAGTGTGTATCCCTGTCTGTCTGTTCTGTGCACTTAAGTGTCCTGTCATGTAAAAATTATATATATATATATAATTTTTACATGATACACATTAGTGCTGGGCCGTTAACGCAGCGAGATTGTTATCTCGCGATTGTTACCCCCCTGGACAGAGGGAGCTGTGTCTATACTACGCAAGCTATGATGAATTTCACCTTGATATTTCAGTGACTTGTCCGGCT
>JBBPDB010059587.1:0-10595 GCA_037974465.1 Brachypetersius altus | reverse complement strand
ATATACACACATACACATATATACTTTATGTATTGGTAAATTAAAGATTTTGTATAACTCCATCATTTAATAATTGCTGAGAATAGCTATGTATTTCATAGGTAGATATTTGTACTGTTCTGCTTCTATCGAGCCTGTTTTTCTTTGGATTTGGGAAGTTCGTAGATTGTGATTGCTTGCTTTGCTGAATACTAGATGATGTTCTCTGGGTCTGGAAAAATATTCATCATATTTTACAACTTTAAACGTTTCGGAACTAATTTCTGACGTCATATACTAGTAGCATATGAAAACTATAAATCTAGGAAAATCCCACCTCAAACAGGCTCGGGCAGAGGGGGGCGGGGCTACTGCAAATTTGAGTGCAACATACCCAGCAGTGTATAAAATAGTACAATCTTAATTCATTTCTTCATTAAGAAGTTTAATGTGATCGTGAGATGTTTAATAACTGTTTAATAGCTGTTGGATTATTCTGCTAAGCTTTTTCTATCAAGTGTAATGTGTCCATTTGTCATACCTGAACACACCCCATCACGACACAAAATAATAAATTGTTTTCTACATATCCTCCTGAGAACCAAAAAGAGTGTCTTACAATTTCTTTTTTGTGTGTGATTTCCTATCTATTTGGGCCTAAAACACCTCACCATTTAAATTTCTTTGAATATATGTTTTATTTTAATTTCCCAGCATGTCCACTGTAGAGGACAACAGGACAATTTCCATGTGAAAATAGAACTGAATTTAAAAAATAAAAAATTGATACCCAAAAACACTCATTCAATTTGATCAAAATAATACAATTCTGTATCACACTTCTGTTGCTCGTTGCTTGCAATGAGAACAAAACCTGTATTTTAGTTGTGAATAATAAGTCATGGAACGTCCTCTGGATATTTTAGTTGTGATGGTCTTGGTTTTCTTTTTGGTTCTGCAGAGAAACATCTTGTATTTGCTGCTCCTCATGTATGTTTTGCCATTGCAGTCCTTGTTCCCAGCATGCAAAACCTCACAGGACCATCACTGGAAAGCGCAGGATCTCCTCTACAGAACACTATAGGGATTCTCCAAATACTTAAGGAAGATACAGATAAACAAAATGTCCACTATAAAGGACATGGACCGGGTCTTAGGAGGACATAACCCATTCACCATGCGATGCTTCAGGAACACAGAGCCCGGGGAGCAGTGTGTGGACAGTGGACAGTATCTTGCTTAAGGGAACTCAGTAGTGCCATCCAGAGGCGGACAAAGTATCTAACTTCATTACTTAAGTTAAAGTGCAGATACCACTAGTGCAATGTTACTCCAGTACAAGTGAAAGTCCATTCATCCATCCATTATCTACCCCTTTTTCCCGCAATCGGGGTCGGGGGTGGGGCTGGAGCCTAACCCAGCTGCAATGGGCGAAGGCGGGGTACACCCTGGACAGTCACCAGCACGTCTCAGGGACGGCCACATACAGAGACAGACAAACATTCACGCTCACAGTCAAAATTACTTAGTACTGAAGTAATTGATTTCAAAAATATTTAAGTATTAAAATGACATCTTTCACTGCATTAACTTATTGCCACCACACATCCAATACCTAATGCATCTAACTTGCTTGTATAAGATGTAGCATGAGGAATGCGGTAGAATGTTACAGAACGAAACACAACCCGAATTGATAAAGAAAACAAGAATTTTCTTTTATTAATTGTAGACTACAAACCTACATAAAAGGTATGCACTATGTATTTGAACGAAGTTGACAACTGAACCGCAGTAAATGCAGCTGGAACGGGAAAAAATTAACACATCCAACCAACTATACATCACAGGTCCATAACACTGGCTATAACACAGCAATACCACTTAAAGCAGACAAAAAACATCAAAACAAACATTTTTCAATACTCTCCATCTCACCTGTCTCTAGCGATAACAGTGTCACAGCGGACAGACGTGACGTAAAACTAGTGGTGATTTCTGATAGGCTGCCATCTGCTAAAAAACAATCACGTTTTAGAAAAGTGAGAAAATAACACCCACGTTCAGAACTGAAGGTTACGAGTAACGAGAACCTTGCTAAGGATTTGATGAAGCGAAAAGTATGGTTTTGTCTTTCAAATGTAGTGAAGTGAAAGTTATACGTTTCCAAAAAAAAAGACTCACGTGAAGAATAAATACTAAAAACTGTATTTAAGTACAGTACTCATGTACTTCGTTACTGCCCCCCTCACGTGCCTCTCGGGATGCGAACCCACAACCTCCTGATAACAGGGGCAGCTCCCATAACCACCAGTCCACCAGCTGGCTGGACCAATGATCTAATATTTGAATTAGAGCTGTAAATATTCCATTCATTTCACACCACTTTTGTTTTCAACATGAACTAGGAGATCTAGGAGCGTTGTTTTGACCATATTATCACTGAATATGTGGGGTGTTAGGTAATCTTTGTTCACTTCACTTACTTTTATTAATAAACAAAATATAGATTGAAAATCGACACTGCACAGCGTAGCTGTCGGAAGGCATGATATGATTGGCTGACAGAGGAGCACGTGACCAGGGCCGGGCGTCACGCTTACCCTGATGCTAAAAGCTAGCCTCACTTACCCTGATGCTAAAAGCTTCCTCTCTTCCACTCTCTGTGTGGGGTTATTTTTGGTTTTTGCCATTCTGTCGCAACCTGCTTTCATTTTCACAGAGGAAGGAGGACTCTTAAATATCACTGTTGCTGTTTTCGGAGTGGACACACTTTCACAATTCACTTTTTTCTTCCCCTTTGATGAGCTCGGTGTACTCGGTTCCTGTGTGAGTTTGGGAGGGGTCTCAGGGGTGGGCTCGGCTCAACTTTACAACCACCAACTCATCAGTGTGAGAAGGACTCGGGGTAGAGCTCCTCCGCTGTTCCACATCTATTCTTTCAGAAGGTCAGGGTTTGATCTTGTCTTTTAGATCACAATGTTTAGCTGGTCGAATAGGAACGGAAAGAAAGACCCGGAGCTCTTCCAGAACGTGTCCGAGGGACTCAAACGCCTGTACCGCAACAAACTTTTCCCTCTGGAGGACACCTACCGCTTCCACGACTTCCACTCCCCAGCCCTGGAAGATGCAGACTTCGACAATAAACCCATGGTCCTCTTGGTCGGTCAGTACTCCACTGGCAAGACAACATTCATCCGGCACCTGATGGAGCAGGACTTCCCCGGCATGAGAATAGGCCCCGAGCCCACAACCGACTCCTTCATAGCTGTGATGCATGGGGACCAGGAGGGGGTCATCCCGGGAAATGCTCTTGTGGTGGACCCGAAGAAACCCTTCAGAAAGCTCAACGCCTTTGGCAACGCTTTCCTGAACAGGTAAGGCTCTGGTTCTGTCGCTGGGTCTGTGCCTTGTGGAAATAACTCTGCGACACACTTTAGATTTCAGCATCCATTAGTATGCGTTTCAAAATCATGCCACTCCCATGTCAGGCAATATGCGTTCAAAGTTGCTCCAGAGTTGCACTAACACTATGATACCGGACAGTGAGGTAGAGTTGACTAAATCCTGAAGCCTCACAGCCTAAGGTGAGAATCAACGGCTGAAACGAACAAATAGACTGACGCCAAACCCGGAAAATAGAATTAGAAACCAAAAGTAAAGTATAAAGCTACAGAGGGAGAATAGGCAGTTTATTCACTTGTATAGCTGGACAAATGTATCATATATGAAAATACTTGTTGAATAATCCCAGAAGAATGCGCTTAAATACAAATTAGTGAGCAATCTTTGGTGGTAACCCTAGCAGACCACCGCCCAGCTTAGCTGTTTCTGACTTTGAGGACTATGACACCATCGTAAGTCAGCCGTGACCAAACAGTCCTCCTAGCGAGTGTTTCCGTATGTCATTCTGGTGTGTTGTGTGCTTGTACACATAATGACCTTTGATTCCAGGTGCTAGAAAATCTTTCATAAAGACTCTTTTGTTGTTCATAAATTATTTGATTCCTCTTGGAAGAGGCAGCATCTCGCATTTAATCTGACGTATTCAAGTCAAAGTCATTCTGATTTTGTTGTTTTACCGGTCACACAAAGGTCAATGGACAACACCCATTCGAGAGACACACACACACACACACACACACACAGGAGGGCTGTGTCATATGCTGGGCAGGTGTGGCCTGTGTGTATTGGCAAGTGAAGCAAAGCAAAGGTGTGTATAGTCTTAC
This sequence comes from Brachypetersius altus, assembly GCA_037974465.1. Lineage (NCBI taxonomy): Eukaryota > Metazoa > Chordata > Actinopteri > Characiformes > Alestidae > Brachypetersius > Brachypetersius altus. The sequence goes on along the minus strand of JBBPDB010059587.1, from coordinate 6,387 downwards.
AGTTTATTTGAAACTCATGCACTCAGGTGTGTAGTTTCTGGGTGACGTGGAGGTCCTTCAAACTTGTGCACCTCATTTGCATAAACATTCTCAGAAGGACCAGGCAAAGGTTCCAACAACGGTTCTTCTGCATCACGAAAGTTTTTGTGCATTTATTTTAAGTGTGTGTTACACTGAACAAGTATTTGGATTGTGAGGTGGCCCATCTGATCAAGAGGATTGAGGCTGAGATTAGAGCCACCGCTCTGCCATATGCTGCCTTAGATTAAAAAGTTTAAGGCTGACGAGGCAGAATTCTCTCTGCTGTGTCCTAACTGTCCAATTCCCGGACAACGTAAAATGAAAGGTGTATCCTGTTTTTTTTTTGTCTTCCTAACAGAATTTTTGTTACATCAGCATAACCCAAAGTCATTCGTAGGCCAGGCTAGTATGTTGGTATTGTAAAGGACAGACTTTCTCCAAAAGGGTTATGTGGAAGGTTAATTTTCTTTTATTCAGTTGGAGACTCAGCTGTTTGTCATAACCTGAGTCACTGTATATGATGATCTGGGCTCTTTTATGGAAATGACACAGCAAATTATAATTATTATTGTAGTGGATCTACCGCTAAATGCGCTGAATCTGTTTTTCCAAGCAGAACAGCCTTTGTGGAAGTAGTTAGTTCTTGTTTTGGTTGTTGAACTCTCTTTTCCCCTGACCTTGCTGATGGCTGACATGGAGAGCGAGTTTAAAGTGACACGGAATTCCTTGCAGAGGTTAGAGAGGTCAGAGCGAATGTGAAACACAGAGCAGCAGAACAGGATAACTGGACTTTCTGAAGAGGTTTTATTTCCTGTAATTGCTGTTTAGCTCTCTGCCTCTTCTCTACAGTCCTTATCTTTGTTCTGTAGTGAAAGCATGACTAAACATGAAGAAGCAGGTCTTAAAGAATACTCAGTCATGGGAGGGACACCCACACACACTTATTTCCTTGCTGGCGAAGCAGAATGTTGTACTGAAATGTGAACATTAGAAGTCTAAAGTGCATTAATAAAGTAATTTTGTGTTATTTCCATTTATTATGAAATGTTCATGCAGTGAATCATTGTGTGAAGAGATTTAACTTGCATTATAGTTTTAAGATGATCACTAGGATTCTGTTCAAGGGTCCATAACCTTTTTTGTCTTGTTTTTTTGGCCACGAGACCCACTTACAATATTTGTATTGTTTTATGTTGTAATTCCTTTATACATGGCAATTTCCAGCCTCTCTTTATCCGATAGTGTTACACAAACCGATTATTGTGTCTTTAAGACTGATATATGTAAATGACTTCAGTTATGATTGGCTGCCCTGTAGGGCTGGCCGATTAATCGAAAAGTAATCGAAATCGACATTCAGAACTTATAATCGATCAAATTTTTCCAGGTCGATTATTTTGATTACTTTCTCATTAAAAACACTACCGCGTGTGGAGTCACGTGACCCCGCTCCGTTATGTTACATTATTCCGCCCGACATGTCGAGCACGGAGAGCTTAAATTCTGAGACAACTGAGCAACTTGTCAGAGAACTATGAGGGGAATAAATAAAAATAATCGTTCACTAATCGTAATCGAGTTAAAATGTTCAATTAATTAAGATTTTGATTTTAGGCCAAATCGCCCAGCCCTACTGCCCTGTATTGTGCAGAATCGAGAAAGCAGTCCAGATTGAAACGCTTCATGGAAGTATTGAGTAATTTCAGCCTTCATAGCCAAGGTCTGGAAATCGTATTCTGGTCTGTTGTGCGTTATTTAACCGACTTGAAGTGCATGGAATTTATGAATGACGTAAATATTAGATAGGAATTCTCCGCTGTGATCTGAGTGCCCCTGCTCTGCAGGATAACAGCGTTGCTTTAGGGGTTTCTGTTGCTTCAGCTAAAGAATGTTCTGGCTGAGGCTCAGGCCGTGTGACCAAGATCATCTAATGCTTTGAGTTTTAGTTCCAAATGAGTAGAGAGGCAGAATGACGGAATGAAGACAGATAAATAGAGAGAGAGAAAGAGAGAGGAAAGTTTGTCTAACAACAGACTTCTTTGTATACCAAGGGCCATGGTCTGTCTTGGAGTAATCCTTTTTTTCCACCCACAAAACTTTAACCAACTATATTTACAGAACACAAGAAATATTTTAGCTCAGGAATGTCTCGCCTTAGCACTGCTGCCACAATAAACTGATCATTGACCTTGAAAAAGAAATCCCACATGCAGTTTCTGAACACACCTAGAGTTGTTTTTTTTTCTTTGAATTTCCGGTATGAGCACATTGGCAGGAAATGAACAGATGATTATTGTCTCTTACACGTACACAAACGTGCTGAAAACTTTAAGATTTCATGTTTTAGTATATTTGGGTTTTTGTTTTTTTTTTCTTTCTCATTTTGGTTGTTACATGAGACAATGTCGATGAAATCTAACCAAACCTGTTCCGCCCCGCTCTTGTTCTCCCCCCCCCCCGCCCCTCCCTGCAGGTTTATGTGTGCTCAGATGAAAAACCCAGTTCTAGAGAGTATCAGTATCATCGATACTCCAGGCATCCTGTCGGGGGAGAAACAGAGGATCAGCAGAGGTCAGAATCTCTAGGGACTTTTTTTTTCTCGTCTGTTTTTGTCCCATCTCTCATTTATTACAGCTTACTAACAACATTCTCCTCAGTCAAATTCACCATTTCAGTGGAAAATCATGGAGCTTTCATCATTTCAAAGCTGCAGTCTTCGAAAAACAGAAGTTGTCAATTCTATTTTACTGATCTAATTCTCTAACCACTAGCCAGAAGTTACCCTGCGCAGTATGAGTCGAGACAGTAGTAGGGGGTGGCCATAAGACACTTAACCCTTAGTTGCTCCAGGGGAGCTGTCCCTGTAACTAATGATTGTAAGCCACTCTGGATAAGGGTGTCTGGCAAATGCCCTTTTACTTCTTTACTCTTTACTATATTGCCCATGTTTAATGCAAATTCGGAGGAATGTGAACAGCAAGATGTTCCTTTTTGCTGCCTCCAGTTGACCAAGTCTCCACTATATGTGCTGCATTTCTGCTTTTAGAAAATGTTTGCTTTTGTTTTTGGCTCGACATTGCCGTATTTTTCCGCTGTGGGCCACTCGGTCAAATCCAAACCGCAGTATTGGCAGTAAAACCCTGCTCTGTACCAAAAAAAAGAGGAAGAATGGCTGAGCCCCTGAATCCTGCCAAGCCACCACATACAACCCGACTGCTTGACCACATCCCTGATCTTCTCTGTCTATTTTAAAACACAAATGGTTTGCTGTATTTATTTTTGTTCCTCAAAAATGTCATAATATACACACACACACACACACACACACACACACACACACACACACACACATGCACATTATTTCACACATTGTGTCCTTCACAATTCAAGGTGTGTGCATTTGTTTTATGTATTGCATTATCTATATCATCTGTTTTTTTAATGATTTCAATAGATTGTGACCTCCCTATAGCGCATACTTAAATATGGAATGGTGATATTCTAATAGTTTGTGCTGTAGTTGACTAAAATTGTAGCAGATTGTGGCTCCTGCAGGTGACAGTGACTGTCTTTTGTTGAACTGCAGAGCTGAGAGGAGTTTCTTGGTAGGAAGTGTCAATGTTTCCTCGTTGTGTAAGGATATTGGTGAGCACACACTGAGCCTCTTTTGTTGCCAGATGATGGCCTGAAACGTGCTGGAAGCCTCCAGTTAGAGGCCACTGCAGTCCTGCAGGAATCCAGCTGCAGCAGAGCTGGTCCAGGCAGCAGCTGACACTGTGCATAATTAATCCTAGCTTTGCTCTCTCGTCTGACCTTCATTCAAAAGGCCTTTGTGTTTGATTGTTGCCTGGAGTTAATGTTGTGACATCATGCCGTGATTTGCCTTTTCAAGTGTTTTTTTCCCTCATTCATTTATAATAATGCCCTTAAACTTCTTTTCATTCATATCCATTAGACCACATGACCTACTCACTGTAATCACGTCTCTCCACTGTTCATAGTAATTCATCCGATTTCCTGAAATCAGGAGGACTATTTCTTTGCAGTGATAAGTAAAGAGGAAAAGAAATCCCCCGCTTTTTACATTCAGCGTTGTTTTGGTAAAAATATTTTTTAAAAAAAGCTTAAAATGCCTCTTCTTATAGTGAAAACCCTAAATATGCCCCCAAATATGCTCTTTATTTTAATTTAAAACTCAGTTACACGCATTAACCTTAAATAAAATGTAAAGGTAAACCTGTATTCGTCTCTTTTAATTTAAATTCCTTGCTGAGACATGTAACTCGGAAGGTCGCTGGACAAAAGTATTGGGACACTGCGGCGAGACAAACAGTTTTCGGGGAATAACCTCTGATCTATTCGGGCTAAAAGTACAAATGATGGCTCGTTGGAAAAGTCTCCTGGAGATCAATCAAACTTTGAAGTGTCTGAGTGCTTTCCCTGCCGAGATATGAAATGCAGAAGGTCGAGGGACAAAAGTTTTGGGACACCGCGGCGAGGTGAATGGTTTGCGGTGAATAACCCCTGATCTACTCGGGCTGAAAATACAAATGAAGTGTCTTAAGTGCTTGCACCATGGCAAAATTGCGATTGGAGCGCGTGGCTCAACCCTGGTGTGGAATTAAAAAAAGTGCCTCCAGGTCGGTTACAGCCTGCCCTGAGTCCCCTTGTGTAAACAAATACAGAACAAATATATTTATTGCCACAAAAAAAGGCAGAGGGTATTTGCAGTTTCCGTGTTATTTTGGGGATTTCTGCGTAAAACTGAGTTCAGTTCTCAAAAGAATCCGTGTGTGACTGAATCCTGATCCGCGAAAAACTGGGGGTTTACAGTAATTATTTAATTCAGAATTCAGAAATGTGGTGAGGAGGTATTTGCACTAAACCTGGGGTTTATTTACCTTTCTCTCTCTCTGTGTGAGTAGCCCACACAGTATAACTCTAGCCAGCACAGGCATCTGTTTGCTGATGTAACAGAGCTTCTCCTCCAAGTGTGTTGAGCTGTGTTAGTGGGGAAAGAGGAAGCAATATGGTGTATTTGAGCTACACTGTTTCTTCATATTTCTCAAATGTTTGGAGTGAAATTTCTTTGAGGTAAGGCTTCCATGTATACTTTTGCCTTCATATACTATTGGCTCATTGTGGTGCCTGAGTTCATCTATATTGTATGTGTGCATTTCATGAGGTCAATACTTTAGTGAAGCTTTTGATTAATGTAGTGTACTTGAATATTTGAGGATCGCTTTCATGTAATAGGAGTGAAACTCCTTCTGTATAATTAAATGCAAATAATATGGAATGATGGTGCATAGGGCCGGGGGATTAATCAAAAAGTAATCGAAATCGACACTCAGAACCTATAATCGATCAAATTTTTCCAGGACGATTATTTTGATTACTTCCCTTTAAAAACGCTACCGCGTGTGGAGTCACGTGACCCCGCTCCGTTATGTTACATTATTCCGCCGACATGTTGAGCACGGAGAGCTTAAACACTGAGACAACTGAGCAACTTGTCAGTGAACTATGAGGGTTAAAAAAAGTTAAAATGTTCAATTCATCGAGATTTTGATTTTAGGCCGAATCGCCCAGCCCTAATGGTGCATAGGCAGTTGGGGTGAGAGAGTAAGCTGCACAGGATGGAAAGAAATGGAGGTGGTTGATCCGCTGTGGAGCAGCCCAAAGTAGAAATAATAAGGAATGTTGTCAGAGTATATTAGTGGAGTTTGTGCGCTCCTCTGTTCTTATCCGTCCCCTCTGGAGGACTGTAATCAATCCTCTGAGTCATATAGAACTATTTGCCATTTGGCAGAAAGAATGTCAGCTGTTTCCCTTTGAGCCCCACGTCTCTCTTCCACCGCAGAGCTGTTGCAGCTTTACCATTTATTTCTTCTCCTTTTTTCACTTTAATTGATTGTCATTGTCTTTGTCTTGTCTTTACTGTTGTGTTATCTCTGTGTTAGTTTTGACTTGCAGGTGATAGTAGTGCCTTTTGCACCACCATGTACCACTGGCATAACATTGTTTTAAATGGTGGTTGCTTTTTGCTAAATCAAAATGTAAAATGTGTTAAGTGAAAACTTTTAAAGCTGTTTTTTAAGGCTTGTTTCCACAGAACAGTTGTTAGGTTTTAAACAGTTCAGTGTAGATTCAAGTCAGTTTATCTGTCTGTATCTCTCTCTCTGTCTCTGTCTCTCTGTCTCTCTCTCTCTCTCTCTGTCTGTCTGTCTGTCTGTCTGTCTGTCTCTCTCTCTGTCTGTCTGTCTCTCTCTCTCTGTCTGTCTGTCTCTCTCTCTCTGTCTGTCTGTCTCTCTCTTTCTCTCTCTCTGTCTCTCTCTCTCTCTATCTCTCTGTCTGTCTGTATGT
>JBBPDB010059567.1:0-10596 GCA_037974465.1 Brachypetersius altus | reverse complement strand
GGTAATGTTTCTGTACACCACTCTGCATTTTTACATAACTGCCTATTTAAAGATCGAGTCAGACAGACAGAGAGAGAGAGAGAGAGAGAGAGAGAGAGAGAGAGGAAAGGAAAGGAAAATAAAGGAAAAAAAATACAGGCGAGAGAAAAGAGACAGGGAGGACAGGAGGGAAATACAAGGAGAATGAAAAAAGGAGAGAGACAGAGAGACAAAAAAGATAGAGAGAGAGAGAACTAACTAGTGAGAGAAATAGAAAGAGAAAAGGCAACAGAGAATGACTAAGGATGGCTAAGGATGAAAGAGAAAGAAAGATGAGGAGAAGGAGAGAGAAAGAAAGAAAGAAAGGAGGGAGTGAAAACATAGGTGGAGGTAACAACAGTGAAGGAAAATAACAGAAGGACAGGTTGAGAGAGAAAGAGCAAAACAGAAAGAATTGAAGAATGAGAGAGCGAGACTAATATGGAGAGGGAATGCAGAGGAAAAGAGGGGAAAAAAAAGAAAGTTGCAAGATAGGAAAAGCAAATGAGAAGAAGAGTGAATGAGTCTGAGTGTGTGCATGCGACATAGAATGCAAAATAGGAATGTGTGTGTGAGGAGTTAGAGACAGAGGTGAGAGAAAAAGAAAGAAAAGAGAGACAGCAAAAGAGAAAATGGAGAAAGGGAAGAAGAATGAAAGAAGGAGTGGGGAAGAAGGGAGAGCTAAAGAAAGATGATAGAAAAAGCTAGTGAGAGAAACGGAAAGGGGGAAAGCAACAGAGAATGGCAGGGCATCAAATGAGCATGAGAAAGAAAGAAGGAGAAAGAGATAGAAAGAGAGGAGAGAGTGAAAGAGAGAGGGAGGGAAGCAGGGAGAAAGAAGAATGAGAGAGAAAGAGCAAAAGAGAAGGAATGGAAGATACAAGAAGGAAGAATAAAGGAAAATGAAATAAGAGAAAGAAAAAGAAAGAAAGTTGCAAGACAGGAAGAATAACAGAGAGAGAGAGAGAGACGGAGAGAGAGAGAGAGAGTGAGAGACAGAGAGAGACAGAGAGAGAAAACCAGAGCTTGATAGTGTGATAATATTCCTGAATCGGCGGTGACATGTTTATTATTCAGTGTGGAATTTACACTCACATCTCTTGTCTGTGAGATAAACGATTCTTGTAAGCAAATACAGAATATCTGAACTTAATTTGCTGACTGTTCAGAAAGATGCTCAGACAAATGCAATACAAACTCAGTCATTCTCAGTTCATGTGTACTTTGACAAGCTACTGGATATTTTAAACAGCATCTCTTCAGCTCCACGTCATGCAGTTTGTGGTGTTTGTGCATTATTTGTTTGGACAAAAAGTTTGTAAAACCACATGCGCCAAACAGCAAATCTTATCACCGAAATTATGAATTAGTTTTCTGTTCTGCTGCATAACATAGATCACACACACCGAGCAATCTGATTGTTTGACAACAGATTTTATATTCTAAATGTTTCTTTGCCTGCATGAAGTCTTCATCTGTGGAAACATAGTCCTTCACATCATCACCCTTTATGACATTCGATGGATTTTGGCAAACACATTTGTTACATTTCACTGATCCCTGGTCAGTTTCCAAGCTCATAGAACAGCTTTTTTTTTTTTGGTGTATGATGTTTCCAGTGGCCCTCTGATGGATTGGCGACCTGTCCAGGGTGTCTCTGCCTTTCACCCTGTGACCACTGGGATAGGCTCCAGGAAGCGTGTGACCCTGGTTAAGTGGCTCAGATAATGGATGGAGGGATGGATGGATGGCTGTTGCCATGGTTACAACACAATTTTTGAACCATTGTTTAGGACCATTTTTCTTTTCATTGCAAAACCATTGCATGAAAGTAATACAGTTTTTGTTAATATGTATTTGAGTTCTTGTATAGATGCTCTGACTGCAAATCTTGGTTGACTCGGATTTAAGCTGTTTTCAGGTAAGAAACAGTCGTGGACTTCTTAAGCACAGATGTACGTCGCTCTGGATAAGAGCGTCAGCTAAATGCCGTAAATGTAAATGTAATAAAATACTACATGGACAAAGGTCCTGGGACACACCTATTGTTGGTTTGGCGGCCTGTATTCATTTTAGTTTTTAGTCTAGTCTTAATTCTATTTAACACAGTCAATATAGTTTGAGCTCAAAAGAATAAAATAATTAAAAAATGTGTTTTATATGTTTTAGACGTTTTTGTGAGGGCAGTACAAGTCTGAGACGGCCTTTTGTTTGGAGATATCCTTATATTTACCACAAAATAATAAATCAATAAATGCTTCAATACTGCTTCTTTGCCATTCGTACTGCAGAAAAGGTTTTGGTCAACTGCACCGAGGAGTCGATTTGGAGTCGGCATGGCTTTAACCGGATCACCGGGAGCATCAGAAACGGTGCACCTTGGAGTGCGTCACTCGGACCATCGCTCAAATTCCCCATTGAAATTCGTATTTGCTCCCCAAATATCCTGATCAAATGTCCGTAAATATCTTCAATTTGAGCTTCTGTGTGCATTTCACTTTGTTTCAGAATAAAAATCTGTACAAATTGAGGCGAGTGCATGGGACGAGCCGAGCGCTCCACTGATCTGGGAGCGTTCTCTTGCTGACTTATACTCCTTTGTGTAGGTTGACTGTTGACACACATACATCAATCGAAAGCTGTGGGGTTGGTTACAATGTTCTAAATGCAAATAACGGCTACCTGACCAGTGGAAACAGCTATTTTAGTCAGCGAAAATGAATTCATCAACCATATTACATGATATATTTCATTATAGTTATCATCACATGACCAGCATTTGCGTTGCATCTCGTCTTGTTTTTGTCACGTGATAAATGTTCGGTGACGATGATATTTAGTCATAGTTTTCGTTGTCGAAAGCAACACTAGACAGACCTGTTAGGCGCTTTACTTCCAGTGAAGGGCAATCTTAATTCTTCAGCAAACCAAGACATTTTTGTTTATGCCATGCTTCCAACTTTGTGGACGCAGTTTGGAGAAGAGCCTTTTCTGTCCCAGCATGACTGTGTCCCGGTGCACAAAGCAACTCCATTAAGAAATGGCTGAATTAGTGTGGTGAGGAAGACCCCCCATCCAACATCTTTGGGATGAACTGGAATGAAGATTGTGAGCCATCATCAGTGATTGGCCTAATAAATGCTCTATGGAATGAATGGGGACACATTCCCTTCCAAGAAGAGTGGAAGCTGTTATAGCTCCATTTTAAAGTATATATATGCAATGTTACTGAAGTCCCTGTTGGTGTAATAGTCAGGTGTCCCAATACTTTTGTCCATGTAGTTTAGATTTGATTATTAGATTGCAGTAGAACACAAACCCCCTCCTAGATCTGAATCACATGATCCTCATTAATTGAAATAAATACCTCAGTCTTCTGATTTGTGAAGTGTTTATGGTGTGGACTATTCCTGCATACCAAATATTTCTTTATTGACAATGATGTCATTCACTATAACACAGATTCTCTCATGTTAAAATAATGATTCATTATATACTTGCATGGTACTTAAGTCCTCACTTCAGCATGCAAGCCTTTTCTCTGATTGGCATTCATGTTAGCTAGCTAAGACTTCAGAGTTCTACGCTAATCTTCACAGCTGGGGGGGAATTGGCCTCATTTAGTTTCCTTCAACCTACACCACCATGCCTGACCCTGCACTGATCTATACATTTGGAGAGAAGTATGTGGGGAATAATTCATTTTTTCATCATTTAGTATGAGTGCCACAGAGTCTATTCATTGCCATGTGAGCTCAGTGTCCACTTCTGCTAATCAAATATTTAATTTTGGCTAATGAGGGTTTGGAATTTTATGATATGGGAGATATATTAAAAAAGCATGTAATGGATTTAATAAACTCTCTCACACGCAAAGATTTCTGAACAATGTTCAGTGCCGAACATTAATGCGATGATTTGGTAATATGTGGCGGTACAACAGTATTATGGACAAAAGTACTGGGACAAGCCTGTTTTTAGGCCTTGGGCAAGGCCCAATACTTAATCTTACTACTTAGATTGGATGAGTTCAGTGTGGAAGAACAAACAACACCTTTGGGATGAACTGGAATGGAGATCCAGGCCTTTTCATTCTGCTCCACGGAATGAATGGGCACAAATTCCCACAGAAACTGCAAAATCTTGTGGAAAGCCTTCCAAGAAGAGTGAAAGCTGTTACAGCTGCAAATGGGACCGACTCCATATTAAAGTCTATGGATTTAAACACAATGTCATGAAAGTCCCCATTGGTGTAATGGTTATGCGTCCCAGTATTTTTGTTCACATAGTATAGTTTGCCACAAGGAAACATAGCAGCATTTAATACTGATATGAATTTGGCTGGATATTTTAGTAAAAACAGTGGATTCAAATGTGCCTGAACTCTAACTGGTAAGAAAAGAACTCATTATCATAATGAAATATGACTCATCCCAAATTTGAAGAACATTTTAAGAAGAAACTGTGTTTTTTGGAAGTGCAGTTGAGTAAAAGTGCATGTATTCAGTTTCAATAATCCTTGATCTGTAAAGTACAGATCTTCCAAAACAATAGTTAAACACATTAACCAAGTTCAGTTATTCAAGTAGTTTCCAGCCCTACACATGATCAAGGTTGCAGTTTCTTTAATGAGTAATTATACCCTGAAGCCATTGTCTCTTTAAAAACTAATTTCTAATAATACATGACATCAGTACTGTTGAAATTTTTACTCTTCTTTTCAAAATGTCATCCTGGCATCCTTCCTTTCAGCCATTTCGGTGTCTGCAGTGCCCCCTCTGATTCAGCTGTGCTTGAGGCATGCGTGGCAAAGATCAGTACTGCAGTACGAAGTGGAGCCCCAGCATCAGGCAACCAATATGCCCACCCCCCTCCCGATGATGACTGCCACCATTTGAAGCACTGAACTTAGCATGAAATACAAGAAGCAGACTGTTAGAATCTAAACTAGCTGCTTTCACTGTCCTCCCTAATGGCAGTCATTGTTAGCTGGTTGAGAAACTGCCACAGAAAATCACAGAAACCATCTGGAAGAAATAAAATCAAGGGAATATAATGTTCTTGTTTCCATCTGTTTAGCCCAGAATTGACCGGCGCTTATTTCTTCTAGTCTATCTATTGAATTTGGTTTAATGTTGACCCACTTAAACAAAGTTCAGATATCTGTTTGCATTCTGTTAAGTATTTCTTTCTTATTCTTTGTGCTTTGTTTGGTAGCATCCACCCTTTTTCCTTCCCAAATGGTCCAAAGTGTCCTTCCTACTCCCAAGTTTCGAAGCACCTGATCAAGCTTATTAAGGTTGTGGTTCTATTGAGTAATGGTTCTTCTATAACATCACACCAAAGAACCCAGTTTGGAACTTTTTCTTTTGTTTTACTGTTTTATTAAGCAAAATGTGTGTTTTTATGTGTTTTTGGGTTTTTTTTCAGTCTGTCTGATTCCTGTATCATCTATGCATTAGGCAGCCACATCTGAGTGAAAATATTTATTAGCATGGCTGAATGCCGATATTGGGTCGGTGTAGCAGTCAAAAGATAAAAGGCATATATTGAAATGAATGTAACAGCCCCTCTCTAAAACCGTACGCCAGCGTTTTTTTCAAACACAAAGCGCAACGCAATCACACATAACAGTGAGCTTTCTAGATGCCCTCCATAATGAAGTAGCTGGAGAATGTCATAGTCCGTGTTTCAGTGATGTATTAGAGCTGTCAAAGAACAACACTGGTAAAAGGGTCATGAAACGAGGGTCTTCCATCTTCTCATTTCCACTAATTGTATTAAGGGGCAACTGTATGGGGGTCATGTTCTCGTCTCCGGTGGACATAAATTAAAACATGACTGCCGAGCTAGCGCGCAGGAACGGATGGCTAAATGGAGTCTGAAATGCGAAAATTGCTCGATTCTTCAGCTAATCACGACCTCCGGTCCTGTAAGAATTCCAAAATGATCTTAGCTTAATAAGAAACTACAGAGCTCCTTCAAACACTGCAGAGCTAAATTGCTTTTGCATATCGCAGCCTGTGATACTCGCCCAATTTCGTTTTACACATCAAAACACAAAAGTGGGAGAATTACTGGTGAAAGTAAATTAACTGATTTTAAATTGAACTATTTTGCTAATCAATCCAAATGACTGTTCTTTAATTAGAATTAGGGCTCATAATAAATAAATCTGTCACACACTGCACTGGAAAAAAGGGGATGAACTGAATTAGCCTGACTGAAATGTGTAAATCAGTTCCGCTTGACGGAAAATGGTGTTAAAAAAGAAGAAAAAATAAAAGGAGTAGACTTAAGCCCTTTCTGCTCTGCCACCTTTTCTTCTGAAATCATGAGTATCAGTAACAGGGTTTTGCTTTTCTGCTATAATAATGGCCTCTACTGTTTCAGGAAGGCTACTCTAGAGGTTGGGACATTGCTGTGATGAATTGATTGCAATCAGCCACGAAAGCATGAGTGAGGTCAGGTCCTGATGTTGTATCATTCTTTTACTCATCCTAAAACTCCTGGACCGAGCTTCATTACTCATGAGTATGTAGTTAGACTGCTCCACAGCTGTAAACCCCTCTAGTGATACTTGATATCAACACAGCTGTATTTTGCTTTTAATTTTACTCTGAATGCAAAGTAATAAAAATGTGATTATTTTTTTTTTTTTTATTATTTTGTATTTAGGCAGTTATTCCAGCACTGTTTCCAAGAGCACCATGACTATACCTGTAGTAAGGAAAGAACTAACCCATTAGAATAAGCCCAGTTATCGATAGTAGTAAAGAAAATTGTAGTGATTTTCATTCTTATGCAAGAGTCACAGTTAATCAGACAGCAGAGAAAAGAAACAAAATTAACAAAATTAGATTTCAAACATTTTATTTAATTATATTAATGAATGCATACTATATCAGTGTTCGTTAGGTTTAGCAATGGCCACTAGGGGGCTTTCAGAAGAATGTACTCATCATTAAAGGCAGCTGGTTACTTTTGGCCATGCTGGGAATGTTACATCTATGCAGTTACTGACAAAAGTAAGTGAGGTGAAAGAAATTGTGTTACCATATATTTTTATAAATATGGAAATTATGTAAACAGATGAACAGTCAAGTGGCCTTTTTGCAGTGTTCAGGAAAGCATTCTTTCAACCTATTTAAGATTCAGTGTATGGTATTGACCTTACAGGCTTAACCTTACATATTCCGCTCATCATGGCCATGTTCTGGGGGCCTAATAAAAAGAGTCCCGCACAGGACTTGACGACCTTAGTCCATTATGAAGGATTTATGAAGGTGACCTAAATGCTGACAGTTATGAAGTAGTTAGACAGACCTTTGGAGCCTCTGGCAGGGCACACTACAGAACATCTGTAGCATTAACTTGTCAGCACAGAAGCCCAGTGAGAGTAATGAATAGCGGTTTCTGAACCTGAATGGTGAGGCTGGAAAATGCCATGATGTGCATAAATATGGATTTTTTTCTATGATTACACAGAAGGAGAATGGAAAATTAAATGCAGTCACAAGCCCATGTAAACAAAGAGTGGGTAAATAGCTGGGAGGGCTGTTATTATGATTATTGTTTTCTTTATTTTACACTTACACAGTTTTTCACACATTTCCAAGAGCACTTGTAAATTCGGAAGAAATAAGCAATTAGAATAAGTCCGGTGTAGTGATAGATGTAGTTGTAAACACCTCTAGTCAAATGAGAGGTTTTGTCCTTTTTATTTTTGTGTACATTTTAGGAAATAAAATATATATTTGTTTGGTTAGTTTAATATATGGAGAATAAATGTACCATAAAATTGCACTGATCACATTTTTTTAAGTCAGCACAAACACACTCAAGTCAGATCAAACATACTTTATTATTAAGTGTTACAAACCTACGACAACTTGCAATAATGTTCTTGCCTAACCAAGATGAATTTAAAGTAATGGCTTTATTTCCAGATACCGAACACGTACTTCTCTTTGCTCACTTTGTTTTTGTTTGAGCCGGTAGGTCTCTCGTAGATGATGCCACGCATGCGACTGTGAGACAGACATCTGCCGGCCGCTGACAGATTACTGTGAATTATTATTTATGTTTTCACAATATAGATGTTAAAGCACTTGATTTTAATGGTAACGCAGCGGTAACGTAAAGTTACTGGAAATTGTAACGTAATCTAGTTATCAATTTTTAAATTATAATGCGTTAAATTACTATGTTACTAAAAAAAAGAATCAAATTACAGCAACGCATTACTAAGTAACGTGTTACTGCCCAACACTGTTCAGCAACAGCAAATCCACATTAAAATGTGCAAAAATGTCAACATCTTTCTTATACCACATGGAGAAATGCCATAATGCAGGCGTTAGTACCACACACCATAATGTGCTAAAAATCATTCTCTGCTAGATCATGCGCACAAACCCAGATACCAACCAAGTTCTGTACTTTGATGTTTAAATGCAATTTGCTCCAAATGTTCTTCAAGCTTACCTAAGAATCAATGCAAATATTTTTCTTCTCCTTATATCACATGTCACATTAAATCTAGTCTTTTAGTCTCTGCTTTTAACTGTGTGGGTATATAAAACATACATGTAATCAATTCATACTCGCCCAAGGCATAAAAAGTAGAGCCATGCAGAAAGGCATCACTTTAGATCACTGTTCTACATTCTTCTTAGAGATCTACTGAGCTGCAGAGTTAAAAAAAAAACAGTGTTTTTCCTAATCTTAAAGCAATTTATACATATATAAATATTAGAGGTGGGCATAGATTAATTTTTTTAACACTGGTAATCTCATTGGAATCTTGGCGTTAATGGTGTTAACGGCATATATATATGTATATATAAATTACTGGAGTCTTCTGAATGCAGTGTGCAGGCATGGTACCTTTCTCAAGGGTTCCTCAGTGGTGTCACTGGTAGTCCTGGGATTTAGACCCATGACCTTCCAAACATAGGGGCAACTCCCTAAACACCAGGCCACCGGACGCCCAACAAATTTTGTTCAAAATCAATCATTTAACATGACATCACCATAGACAAAGGTTTACTATTATTATTAGTAGTAGCAGTAGTAGTAGCAGTAGTAGTAGTATTAGAGGTATTACTATTATTAGTAGTAGTAGTTGTTGTGTGTTATTAGCAGTAGTGGTAGTGTTAGTAGGAAAAGTAGTAGTAATAGTACGAATAGTGATAGTGATAGTTGAAGAAGCAGTAGTACTAGTACTAGCATTAGGCGTTACTAGTATTAGTAGTATTAGAAGTAGTAGTGGTATTGTTATTAGTAGTAGTAGTAGCTGGGGTGTTAGTAGCCTAGTGGTTAAAACACTTGCCTGTTAACTTGGGGGGTGGGGGTTGGTGTTCTAATGGGTAGGATACTTGCCTCGGGTTGATGGGTTCGAATACTACTTTCAGCACACTGGGTTCCTGACCAAGTTGCTTCAGGGAGACTGTCCCCTGTCGCTTTGGATAAAAGTATCTACTATATGCCATAAATGTAAACTTGATGGCAAGGTTGCAGATTCAAACCCTCACTTTCTACCATTGTGATCTTGAGCATGACACTTAATCCTCAGTTGCTCCAGGGGCACTGTCCCTGTAACTAATGGTTGGAGTTAATGATTGTAGACAGGGCGTCCGCTAAATGCCATGGTGGTAGTGGTAATAGTGATCTCACACTGACTACAAACTCGCTCCAACAAGTTATTCTCCAACAAGGCTGTAATAGTTTTGTTCATTTTAGGAGATAAAGGCCTTGATATATGTGCAATCTTCTGAGAATCTTTGCTAACTTTAAATGGCATTTCTGGAAATGAACACAGTTAAATCTTCAAAGCTCTGCACACTGCACACTTGACCCTTTTAGCAACCTTTCTCTGGCATTTTAATGAGGAGGCTCATGGATTTTGTGGTGAAATTGTCTTTGAGGTTTATATGGACATACTGTTTCTAATATAACACGAGATGGCATATCAGAGAACATTATCATGGTCAGCAGGAGCAGCACTTTGTCAGCATAATTGCTGCTTTACAATGGCTGAGAATGAATGGGCAGATTTCCATGTCATTTGAACTGATAACTGCTTATTATTTGTCATTAAAACTGACACAAGTCCAAAACAAATGTGCAATAAATAAAAGCTAATTATGCTTGAATAGAAATGTGCTGTGCATCATTTAAAATTGTTATGCTTGCATTTCCACACTTACAGACCATGATAGGAGCTAAAGTGAAAGGCAACAGCAATCATTTAATTGGACACAAAAGCTGTGTCCGAAAAGTGCACTCGTTCACTACATAGGGCACTATGTAGTGAGTCAGCCATTTTGTAGTGGTGTCCGAAATTTTAACCATCAGTTTCACCCACTAGTTAGTGCACTACAAAATCACAGCGTGACATCCAGACACTGTACACTACATGAATACACATATACCATCATGCACTGCGGGTTTCTTTTACCCTGCCCTACATAGGTGAAGGTGAAAGGTGAAAGTGAAGGTGAAAGTGACCATTTGTCATACGTGAACACACCACAGCACACAGTGTGAACAGCACGAAATTCACCCTCTGCATTT
>JBBPDB010059538.1:0-10597 GCA_037974465.1 Brachypetersius altus | reverse complement strand
TTGCTGTAGAGCTGCCACTATCATATGTCACTATTATAAAAGTAAACAGGGAAAGTAACTACCACGTTACATTAAAACAGTTGAAACGGTATCGGAAAAATTGGTATCGGCCGATCACACTTACAAAAAAATCGGTAATCAGAATCGGCCAAGAAAATTGCAATCATCCCTAGTAAGGATGGCTATCACGATCCAGTACTAAATTCCTGGCCAATACCGAAATCGCAATACAATCCCGAATAAAAGGTCCTGCAATCTATATTTATGCAATGTTTCTGCATTCTAACTTTTCAAATTGTTCATTTTAGTTCATGCAATCATATGATTCAGTACTCAGGCATTCATCAAGCAGGAGATAACTACACTGGGAAAAAAATTAAACAGTATCAATAGTTGTGTTAACTTTAACGTGTTAAACATCTATGAGAAGATAAATTATTAATGTCACTTTTTTTATTTGACCCTCCAGGCCTCATGCAATGTATGTTGCCATGATTGCATGACTTCAAGTACATAATAATAACAATAATAATTGTATTAATAATATCCTTTTAATACGTATTTTTCAATGGGTGTCTCCTAATAGCACTCCTATATTTTAAAACATTCTTCATTCTGAGGTTTCGGTTCAAAGCGTATTCTGTTTATAGCTTAACATACTGCTTTTCAGAGCAGATAAGGTGATTAATTAGGATTAACTTCAAAAACTGTGCAAAAAACTATAATGAATTTTATTTATGTCTTTGACAGACAGAATATTAGTGATGTTACCTCTATTTCATCATGGCTCAGAATGAACACAACTCATGCAGTTTGGACGGGTAAAGTTGGCTGCACTGTAGGAACACGCTACAAAACAGCTCACAGCTGAAGCAACCAGATTCCCACAGCTGGTTTGTGTAGATCATTGTATGACGATATATGGCCTTCTTTTGGCTTGCATGCCATAACCCCAAACAATGCAACTTGCAATATAGAAGCAAGATAGCTGGGATTATAAAGGAGATCGTGACAGCTGTAGCTACATGAGTCCAGGACTTCCAGAAATAATAGTTGGTCGCTGGACTTTTTAAGATGAAATTTGATTTAGATTTGTTAAATATTAGATGGGAAACAGCACAGAAAAAGCTGACTTAGGGAGTCAAATTCTAGGCCTGTGCACTCTGTTTGGGTCCACACTGATTAATGTGAGTCAAATACTTTGGAATCCCCCAGCATTTTTTCACTTGGGCCCACGGTGTCCCATAGCAATGTCCCACTGACAGTGGCCTCTTCAGTGCGGGTGAGTAATGTGCAGCACCCACCTGCAGTGTGTGGAGCAGGAGGAGGGAAGTAGGCCGTTGAGATCTAGCCACATCTGCGTTCCACATACTCCGCTCAACAACTCAACTCACTCCTCACTCAGCTACACTGCAGCCGTCAGCAGCTCTGGTGCCAGCCAGGTATTGGGGGGGGGGGGTGTCACCCACGGCACATTTCCTCTGTTCCATGCAGTGCAGCGAGGAAGCATTAGCTTTCACAGCGCCATTTGGGAGGAGAGAGGGAAAATAATAGCACTATTGGTGCACATCCATCACTTCAAAAGGCACTGGAAAGAAATGGGCGTTTCGCAGACTTTTGTCATGGGGGATGTCTTAAAACTCCGCTCACGCTGAGAAAGCAATCAAACAGTGTCTGCTGCAATCTTTAATGAGGCAGCATGAGGCTGGTGACCTGAAAAGTACTGTCAGTGTGCGAGCAGTACAGCAATGTCCATTAAGCAGAGATAGCCCAACCGACAGGAACCACTGCCTCTTCGCTGAAGAAAAAGCTCATCAGTGCTTTAAATTAAGCAACTGGAGCAAGACTGCAGAAAAGTCCAAAAGTGAGAGGCACACAAAGACCTATTCAGTCCTTCAGTATATCAGTTACAAAGACACAGCAGTTAGGGATCGTCTAATTTAATGCTAAGTGAACAAAACTCTTCAGTGTAGTATTTACAATTTGTATCGTACTCTATTTTTCATACAGAGGTTGCAAGAATATACACGGGGAAACAAGTGCAAGTACAAACATTTTTTCATATTTCACATGCCTGCACAAATAGGAACATTCTGGAACTGTTCAACACCTCTAAAGGAGATTATCATCAATAATTCAAAAGGTATATAGAAAATGTTTGTCAAATTGTGAAAATCCTTACTCCAGTACTCATGCACTGAGGTCATTTGTTTGCTTTAGTACTGGTGCAGTAAATATGAACTTGACCAAAGAAAAGAACACTTCATGAAAACCGTGTTGATGTGCAAACTGGATCACGCTCTGGGAGTATCGTTACTTGCCTACTGAGCTGCAGAGGTGTTCTTACTCAGGCAGACGAAATGAATAAATATTTAATCCACCCAGAGTGAGAACACTATGCTGCCGCTGATGTGTGTAATTGTGCGTAAAAAGTCCCATTTCAGCTAAACCTCATCTCCAAACCACAGCAGGCATGTGCTCAGGCGAAACACAGCCAAAACTGTTTGTGACAGCAGAAAACAGAGCCGGTCCTCTCACACACTTAAGCAGCCATTGAAATATTTTACAGACTTTTGACCACAGTCTGCAAAGGAGCTTAGACATTCCTCAAAAGGCCTCGGTAATCAGACCACACAAGGTCAGTGACCTGTGAAGCAGATGTCTTCCTGTACTCTTTAAATGTAGGGCACTCTTAAAAACAAGGGTGCCAGGAAGGGTTCTTTGTGTGGTGCCACAGAACCACTTCTGGTTCCAAAACAACTTACCAATAGATGTTTTTTTAAAGTAAATAAGATGTGCGAGTGTGAAGGACCCTTTAAAGAACCTCAACATAAAGTCAAGATACTAGGGAGAGGGTTAGTGTGGGGGTGAGGTTGAACTAACTTACACCCTCCCAAGTGTTGGTGGTATCGTGGGGGAAGTTCCAGCTAGTAGGTAGGACTGGGAATACAAAATAGGTTTTAAACTGTTTCCCCGAGTCCATCCTCTATTTGTCCAGAGCAAGAACCACTCAGGGAAGCAAAGATGGACCTTTTGGAATATCCTTTTTGACATCTCTGTTTTAAGTGCGTGTCAAAAGCGTGTAAAAACGTGTTATGAGTTTCATAATGAGCATGAGTCCCCATGTCACCACCGCACAGCCTGCTAGTGATGGAGCTTAGAGCAATGCAAAGCTGCAGAAAGTCACAACACTGTCAAACTAAGTCATGCTCGTTCGTTCCAGACTGGCCGTTGCAGGGTGTCATTCAACTGGTGTCCCCAGAGGTGAATGCCTCTCGTCCTCAAATCACAGCAAGTGACACACACTCCTAGTGACCTCATTATCTCCTCCGAGAGGTTCTCTCTGAAAACACACACTAACAGCTCTCTGGACAACACTTATCAAAATAGAAGTGCTGAAGAGTATTCTTTGGAATTAAATCATGAAAGAGACACTTTTGGTTCTATAAAGAACCAGTAAATCAATGGTTCGACAATGAACATTTTTGTAAGGTTTTATTTTCATTTATGTTTAAGGAAATGTGGTCATTTTCCTCGTTTGGCTCATTTTTCACAAGCTGGCAAGTGTTAAATGGAAGTCGGTTCGCATCAATGACTTGTTGGCCAGCCAACTAATGAAACGGTTCTTGCAAAGCCACAGGAATGCCTGTTTCGACTCGGCAGGGTCTGGCCTACAGGAAGCCATGTAAGCATTATGCATGGTCATTTCCCACTGTGGAGCGAGAGAGAGCGAGAGAGAACAAGAGAGAGAGAGAGAGAGAGAGAGAGAGAGAGAGAGAGAAAGAGAGAGAGAACGAGAGCGAGAAAGAAAGAGATAGAGAGAGAACGAGAGAGAGCGATAGAGGGCGAGAGAGAGAAAGAGAGAGAGAGAGAGAGAGAGAGAGAGAGAGCGAGAAAGAAAGAGAGAGAGAGAGAACGAGAGCGAGAAAGAAAGAGAGAGAGAGAGAGAGAACGAGAGAGAGCGATAGATGCCGAGAGAGAGAAAGAGAGAGAGAGAGAGAGAGAGAGAGAGGCAGAAATAGTAGAACAAGCAGACTTCAACTGCCATGTGTGCATCACCAAGGTGGTAATGCTAATGCAGTGCCTCACCTCGCTTGACACATTAAAGGGCACCCAAGCTGTACAATCGACGCTACATCTGCTGGAGCTAATCTTGTTGAATATAGATTTAAAAGGCTTAATCCTGTTTTGCTTGGTTTAATTGTCAGGTTCAAAATTGATTGGCATAAAACTACTGGGCAGCAAACTGTGGCCTAAGCCTCCAGCTTGTACTGCTTTGCTGACTCTTCCATGCATCAGCAAAAACCACCATTAGACTGTTACATCCTCCTGGTGTGAGTCTCAGACTATTAGTGCATCAGTTCTCTAAACAACAGCATCCCTCATTCTAGTGTTGTGTGACTGCAATGAACCCCTAAGTAATATAAAAATGTGAGATTATCCACTTAGTTAGGTGACTAAGCCAAACATTACCCACCAGCACACAGCACAGTCGTAGGGCTCTCAGCATATACCAGCACACAGCACAGTCCTGGCCTCTGACTACAGCTATCCAGCTCTCTTAAAAACAATGTCCAAGAAACACACTGACAATATACCAACCACTCTGCCTGCACAGGTCACAGGTCACCGCAGCCCTGCAATCACAGAATATGTGTTAATCAATGTGGCCTTTAAATCCGGGTCTCTCAACCACTGAAGGGCCACAAAGGCTTTTGATTGGGCCACAAATCTAAAATCGAGACAGGTCATTGGTCCACAATATGTTATTTAATAGCATCTAACGTGGCCAAGTGAGTCTTGGCAATATGTGGTGTTAGATAGGGAGGCCTTAATGTTGAAAAGGTTATGAACCATCGCTCTAGAGGAAACTGATCTGCTTACCATAGGAGCACAATGTGCAATGTACAGGGGTCCTCGAGTTACGACACACATCCACTCCTACGACGGTGATTTTGAAGTCGAAACGCCCTAGCGTCAGTCACTTACCGATCCGAACACAGTTGTAAAATCATAATCTACAATATAAAAACTAGTGCTGGGCCGTTATGGGCGTTAACGTGCTGCGTTAATGTGAGACTATTATCGCGCGATAAAAAAAAAAAAAAGTTGGCTTGGGAGCTGGGTCTATACTACGCAAGCTATGATGACTATCACCTTGATATTTTAGTGCAGATTTACTCTCTCTGGCTCTCTCTTGTTCATGACTTTTCCGGACCGCGCCCGTTTTAAACCTGTCTCGCTCTCTCTGTTGCTCTCTCTGTCGCTCTCTCTCTCGCATGCGCTCTCTCTTACTCTTTCTCGTTCGTGACTTTTCCGGAGTGTGCGGAACGTCTCTCTCTCTCTGTCTCTCTCTCTTTCTCTCTTTTACTCTCTCTCTCGCTCTCCCTTACTCTTTCTCTCTGTCTCTCTCTTACTCTCTCACTCTCGTTCTTGACTTTTCCGTATTTAAACCTAGGGTTTATATTTACAATGAGATTAATCTAGATTAAAAAAAATTATCTCTGCCCACCTCTAAGAAAAACACATCTAAGCCACATAAAAGGGTACTTTTAACAGGCCAAAATGGAATATGTAAGCATACTGGGGACGGCTACTCCCTCACTCATATGCTGTGTTATTGCGTATTCTTCCGCCTTATGCAACCAAACAGTTTGCCCACGTAGCCCGTAATCACGAAGCTAACAGCTCAATTTTTACAACTGTAAATTCAAAACATCATTTGTCGAGACTGTACGGGACCACCAGTAAAGTCTCGGCACTTGCCACAAGCTTGAGAAGAAGTGAAATTCAATACAGTACACAAAAGTGTTGAATAAATGTTTCATTTTACCTCTATGCCAGGTTCTGGAGAAACAAGCATGTATACACTAAATCATGGTAGCTATGTGTCAGTAATGGAACGCAGCAAGCAGACGTTTAAGTTAGCCAAGTGCAAATGTATGGTAATGGTCGACACACACATTTTAAACACTGAATAATGAAATGCTGAGTACACAACACTTCAAGACATCTTCACATATGGTATGCTGGAATGGGCAAAAAAGGAACCAATGGTGACAAATGTTCTTTTAACACACTGCACTGCTTCAAATTCTAATCAAACAGGACTTACTCCCCTGGCCTCAGATTCAGACATTCATATCAGAGTTGTGGAGCATACAAATATTCCAGGGCTGAACCTTTCACCCCATCACCAGCCTTATCACTCGCATTACTGAAACCTGGCAACCCTTCACATTCATCTACTGATTCAGTGTTTGTCAACAGTACTAATCTTATTTTTTTAATTATATCAATACTGAAGATATGTCAAGAACAGCTTGGCTGCTTGCCCTGTGCCTTATGAGGAATCTGTACTGTTCACTCACTCTCACACACACACACACGCACACACGCACACCACCCACACTTCTTTATTAACTTGAGGGAGCTCATACACTGCGGCAGAAATGTATATGCTTAATGGGTCCCCTGCTCCTGAAATTGACGAAGGGCCTAGGGGTAGACACGCTACAAGAGACATCATTTATACAATGACAATACACAAATGTAAACGTGGCAGTGGAAAACTGAGGGAGATTATTTTAAAAATTCCACTGATGGTAAAAAAAAAAGCCTACAAATATATTGACATTCACCAAAATGCTTTCCAAGTGGTTCCGAAATGTCTGGTTTAAATTCAGTCATGTATTTCACTCATAAGCAAGAGTTCCTCATCAGCCCAAAATGACAAGAAAGCCAGGTTGAAAACCAAACAGGACACCTGCAGATACAGGTTTGTCTCCCAGCATACACATAGAAAAAGCAATTCAGGGCTAAAAGCTTTGTTTCAGTGCGAGTAGTCGACTTTCTGGGCCTGCTGATACATGTGTGGACCCACCCTCATGTCACAAAATCTCCAGAGTCACCAAACCCGTACTGCATATTAGAACAGCATGGAAATGAGAAGCAGGGCTTATTCCCATGCAACAGCAGAACCATTAGAACATAAAGTAACCTCTAGGTGAAGAACTTCTAATCAACAGACAGTGCCTTCCAATACACAAGGACAAATACAACATCTTAGTAGCAGTAGTCAGTAGTCAGTAGTCATTTCAGACTGTGCAGTAAAATCTAACTGGATTCATTCAGTTCCAACACTTTGGGAGCTCAAACTACCAGCCCTTAAGTTGCATCTGGCCTGAAAGATGTCAAGCTGCCCTCCACATGTTCAAAATGCATAGATCTATCCATCATTTATCAATGGTTCATTTTCATTCATGCTATTGTCAATGAAGCCATACAGAACAGTGACTCATACAAAAGTTTGAAGGGTCTATGTGTAGTACAGCAGCACAACTTTTCATGATCTAGTTTATCAGCAAATCATCTCATGATTGTAATTTATCATGAAGAACATGAAACATCTTATTCCCTGCCCTGCTGCCCTCTTACTCCTACAGTCTCCTTGACCCCTAATGAGTTTGAGAACCCTGCTTTATGAACATTTGGTCAACATCTGTCAGGACACAGAGACCACAAGGCAAGTAACAAGCCATGTTCAGCAGCACTCAATCCAGCTTCTCAAAGCAAATACTGCCTGACTAACAAAATCCTTCTCTTCGAGTCTGCACCTCCAGAACCTTGACCAGGCTGACCTGTCAGTGTCGTCCCTCCTGCTTCCACACCTTCAGACACATACAGGAGACCTGGGAGATGTTCAGAGTTCAGTTTGACAGTCAGTGCCCCGCTGAACTTCAGAAGCTCCCGGTCTTCTAGTTTCCAGGAGGGTTTTTTGGACCTGATCTCGGCAGAGATAAACACCATCCAGCAGAAAAGGCAACACACAAGTGAGAGCAACTCGGTAGCACTTACTTTCCAATGACCTCGCACAGCTCGTAAACATCTTCAAACAGCACGTCGTCGTCAGCCATGGTCCCACCACACCACCTACTCCCCAAAAAGATGGAAAAATCAGACGATCAGGACCACGGGCTCGCAGACTTTAGGAACTGAGAGTGAGCCACAGTCGCCAAATTCCACCGGGCGGAAAAATCTTCCTCTTTCTTCCCTTCTCTCCCCTCCCGCTCCTCCAGAAGCTCCGCTCGGAGTGAGAGATTCAGTTGGAAAGCCAGGAGAGAGGAGAGGTGGGGGGCGGAGGGAGTGAGAGCTGGGGGCAGACAGGGAAGACTCAGCCCCTCTCTACTCTTTTCTGCCCCACCTTTGCCGTGTTCTCCCTCTCCCCTAATGATATAATAATATCTAATCCACTTCTTCAGCACCAGGAGCTCCCAGCGCTGAAAACAACTCGCGTCATTTACGCAAAAGTGGCCCGGAGCGGCGCAACGCTTCAAACTGGCGCAAACTCTCCCACAGCCACCCGTTCCTGCAGGGTCAGCGCGGGGCGTCTCTCTCAGTAACCGCAACGCCGAAACGCTCTACGTTTTCCACGCACAGACACGCGCATACGCACGCGAGAGCGCGCACCTTCCAGGAGGTACGGGAACTCGTCAGTTCGGCTGAACTCGGCTCGGCTCGGCTCGACTCGACTCGTCTCCCTCCTCCTATCTACCGTTGCTCCACTTTCCACCTCTCG
This sequence comes from Brachypetersius altus, assembly GCA_037974465.1. Classification (NCBI taxonomy): domain Eukaryota; kingdom Metazoa; phylum Chordata; class Actinopteri; order Characiformes; family Alestidae; genus Brachypetersius; species Brachypetersius altus. Next base: position 2,019 of record JBBPDB010059538.1, on the reverse strand, counting down.
CTAGTCCTGCTGTCTAAAAACTACGGGCTACGTCCCGATACGCACACCTGTCTCCTGACTAGAGCCCTCAGATGAGATATCTGAACAGAACAGGTTGCCAGCGTTCGGTCTTAAAAGAAAGATAGAGTGTACGGCCACCACTAGAACCAAATTGTAATTCTGTTTTAAATCGGAATATTTGAAGTGATTCTGCACTACTTTGAACCACACAAGTCCCCTAGTTAGGGAAGAAGTCCTCGTATTGGGATGCGACTCTTGGGCTCCGCCTCCTCCAGGTTATGAAAGTGGATTGTGGCGCGCCATACTGGCTGTGGCCGGGAGAGGAGGGATCAGGATTTAGTGTCAGTATTAAACCGCCCACAGTTAATACGCAGAGTTTACTATCAAAACTTCGGATTGTGGGCTCGACTAAAGAGACTTTAATAACGTGTTTGTGTGTTACAGTCTCCCCAAACTGTATTCCACATTTACTCTGTCATCCTCTGTACACACGGGAAACTTCAGCTACACTACATGGACAAAAGTATTGGGACCCTTGACCATTACAACTATAGGGACTTTAAGGTAATTGCATTGAAATACAGAGACTTTAATATGAAGTTGGACCCCCCCCCCCCCCTTTTGCAGCTATAATAGCTTCCACTCTTCTTGGAAGGCTTTCCACAAGACTTTGGAGTGTTTCTGTGGGAATTTGTGCCCATTCACTCTGTAGAGCATGTAAAAGTTCAGGCACTGATGTTGTACGAGGAGGCCTAGCTCGCAATTCCCTTTCCAGTTCATCCCAAAGGAACATCTTGGGGTTGAGGTGTGGGGCAGTCAAGTTCTGCCACTCCGAACTTGCAGTCACATTGGAATAGAACAGGTTCTTTCACAAACTGTGTCCACGAAGATGAAATCATGGCATTGTTCAAAATGTCTTGGTCTGCTGAAGCATTCAGATTGCCCTGCACTGGATGTAAGAGGTCTAGCCCAAAGCCTGGAAAATACTGTCCCAATACTTTTGTCCATATAGCATATGTACACATCAGTGGTGGCTCACTGTGAGTGCTGTCCTTTACTGTCTTATGAGCTGTCTTCTCCTTACAATCGAAAGAGATTCAGTCCCACGTTTATTTAAAAGCCTTAGACAAATAGAACACATTCACATTCAAACAACAGAAATGAAATGAAGACTATTTCTTGAAGTGTATAATGCAACAAATAGTTTAGTTTGAAAAATATCGAAACATTTCAAAAGGAATGCAGCTACAGAGGAACATAATATTTCATAAAAAATCACATTTTGCTTCAGTTATTATTGTCTTAGCTAGTTTAAGATACAACAAGTAAGTGTTATAACTGTCCCATGGCTCTGTTATAACGGAATGAAACAACTGTAGCATATAGGTAACCTGTGGGAAATGCGTTTGGAATTCATAGAAGAAAATAAAAAAATCCAACTTAATATTCAGAGAGGCATAATTTCTCATTAATTTAATAGCTAATATCCATATTAATACCTTTATAGCATCACTGTATAATACAGTGCTGACAGTCAGGCAGTAATTTACACATCTCAGCCTTAAACGCACAGTGATAAAAACAGCCTGCTTTATTTTAAGGGATGAAGGTAGGTTGGAAAATGGTCATGCAAACTTAATTCTAGTCATTTTTGGTACAAAAACCACCAAAACATTATTACTGGAATTAGTGGAAAATAATAAAAACAAAAATTTTTTGATACTACTGCACACGGACACAAGAAACCTTATTGTATGAAACTGATACACACCAAATACAACATATATGTACGAAACACAGCATTCTTTAAAAATGGTGTAAAATAAGTCACAGTCCAGTGTTTCTTAAAAAAATTGCAAAAACTTCAAATGTATTCAAAAATCCTTCTTAAATCCCATTACTGTGCAAAATGTCATGGATATATTTACATTTACATTTACATTTTAGCTGACGCTCTTATCCAGAGCGACGTACATCAGTGCTTAAGAATTCCACAACTGTTTCTTACCTGAAAACAGC
>JBBPDB010059461.1:0-10601 GCA_037974465.1 Brachypetersius altus | reverse complement strand
TATATATAGTCGCGGCTTCAGTCTTTTTTCTGAGAACTAATAATTGTTTGCGGACACCTATACACTATCGTGGCTGTCCAGGCCTCATCCGCCACGCCCCCTCGTCCTCATTCTGGGTTTTTTTTATTTATGAGTGCGGCGGTTAGCAAGGCAAACAGACACACCTGAACAGAACGGGCCTCCGCTGCTCAGTGCCATGCCCAAACATAAACAACCAGTATGAGGATGAGGAGGCGTGGTGGACTAGCCCCAGACATCAAAGCTTTCTTTTTTGTGTTATATATCTATATATATCTATATATAGGCTATATATCATTTTTCCTGCATTTTAGTGTGAATTTACTAGTTTTGTAACATAAATATTATTGTTTATTCTATATTTCTATATAAATATTAAATATACATTTATTGTTACGGACCAGAAAACACAAAAAAGCTTGGGATGGTGAAATGCCCTGGTACTGGTACCAGGTGAGATGTTTGAAAGTAGCCTGCCCTGTGTTGCATCCCATGAGAGAGATAGTGTGTGCTCAGAAAAGTGCAGTTTGTTTCTTATTGCTTTAGCTTGGATGCATTCGAGTGCTCACTTCTCGCAGGTGGAAAATTACCGAGAACCAGAGTACCATTAGTTCCCAAATGGGTCAGATCTTGTTTGAATGTGGAGCCTGGAGAGGGTAGGCCTTTGCATGCAGATGACATACGAACACATACACACACACAGAGCCCGTGTTCTATATTTTCTTTTTTGTTCCTGTTTAGTAACAGCAGCAATGAGATCAATACTGGAGCTGCACTCTGATTGGTGGATTAGCTGCAGTACAGTATCGATCTGTATCTTTTCTCTACTCGTTTTAAAGACGTTTAAATCATTCCTTTATATCAAAGGCTCTGTGTGTGTGTGTGTGTGTGTGTGTGTGTGTGTGTGTGTGTGTGTGTGTGTGTGTGTGTGCACATGTGCGTTCGTATGGTCACTAGGGGGAAGTAATAAAGATTGAGCTGGACAATAAGCTTCTTTATGAAGCGGATTTGAATAAGGCTCTCCAGCGTGGCAGAATCTATCACCGTCTTCAGATCAATGTGGAATTAATGTGGTGAATCAATAGAGCAGTGGAGCTTTACCGCATGGAGTTATTATTGCTACACTTCAGAAAACGGCTGAATTCATCCTCTCTCCCCTCCAACCAGCTGCAGGGAGCCCTTTTCCATACACCGCTGAACCTGATTGATCTTCAGCATAACATCATTCAATATTCATGCACAGAGACGGAAAATGTTGCCTTTGTTCTGTTCACTTCTGCCCTAAACACTGGGACAGGGAAACGCAGATAAAATATTTACACTAACAAAACCCTCTGACTGAGGGATGCCCTGCAAATGCCCCTCACACTCTCTGCCTGTGATCAACTGAGCTTTTGCATACATACTCGGATATACCAGGGGTGCCGAAACGCAAGACTGCAGTTCTGCAGCATCCACACTGGAGTGTTAGAAATCATCCTAACACTATCCACTTATGCACATTGCAATATGCTTTTAAAATGACCTATATTTTGTGAAATATGTGTAGCGAAGAACATATGCTCAGCAGGAAAAAACATTTCTGCTCCACTTAATACACAGTTACTGTTATTCCACATTTTATATACTTTTATTTTTTCCCCAATATGTTTAATCAGTATATAAAGTGTGAATATAAAAATAATTACAATAAATAATTAAGAAATATAGAATTATTTCGTAAACAGATGTTGTGCACAAAACAATAACAAAATATTTGAACAGGGCTGTTAAAATGTTTGCAGACAATTGAACATGCTCTTTATAAATAAATGAGTAGATCCGTATATTGTTGTGTTTATATTCCAACACTGTGTAAACAGCTCCATCAGTTGCATTTGTGTATTTAGTATGCTTTTAATAGTGATTCTGAATTGTAGGTAAATTATTTGAACTAAATCATAGTATATTGTGAGATTTCATGAAACAGTGACTCATTTAGAATCGAATGAATAAATGAATTTGTTGTGATGTTACAGACACACAGTACTTGGTGTGGGTGTGTGTGTTTGTGTGCGAGTGCTTGGGTGTGTATGTATTTTGCTGATAACGATTGTGTATCTCTCTCCTGATAGCCGATTGGCGCCCTGAACCCAAAGAGAGCAGCCTTTTTCTCCGACCGCTATGAATCATGGGAAGATGAGCAGGTGCCCAAATTCCACTACGGCACGCACTACTCTACCGCCAGCTTCACCATGATGTGGCTGCTGAGGATTGTGAGTGTTACGTACACACAGACACACACACACACACACACGCACACACAAACACACACACCTACACACCTATTATATCAGAAACTCCTGCTGTATAGGTGCACTCTGTATGTGCGAAACTACTGTGATAAACTAGACTCTAAACTTCAGTATGATAGAATGGTGTCTTGGTTCAATATATTTTTAATTACCATGAAAGTAATAATGTTATAAACATAAAACATTATGAACTACCTAAAGTACAACAGAACCTTCAACAGAACCTGACATGAAAAAAAAAAAAAGCAGCTTAAGTACAAGATAGATATATGCACACAGACACACACCCTCTCTGCTGAAATCAAACACTGTAAACAGCATTACAGTGCTTTGATTTGAATTTAACCTACTGTTTAAGTGGTGAGAGTGTGTGGATAGTGTCAGCGCTGTGCTGTTTACCATACGTCAACATGAACAAGTCTGAACCGTACGTGTGCAGACCATTGTCCTCTTTGCAGCGCTGCTGAGCAGAGTATTTAGCAGCGCACTCATCATATAATTTGCAGCGCTGCAGATCACAGCTAATTGCTGTTTATAATTGGGTGTCTATGTGCGTGTTAGGTCAGAGTGATTTACACCTGACTGATATATGGGCTTTATCTGCATGCTAACAAATTCACAACACATCGCTCATTTTACTGTCACTCCCTCACACCTCGCACCCTCTTGCATGCAGAAAAAGAGGCTTAGGGCTCACTGAAAGCTTGCTTTAGGCTGGAAATGTATTTGTTATTGCATATACCGGTCCTAATGTGGGCATGTTGGGTATGAGGTCACTTACAGTAATGTTTAATATATATAACGACATACAAAGGACACTTAAATGTAGCATTTTTTTATGCAATTTCTATTTATTTTAACAGTCTGGAAATATATATACATATATATTTAAATGTGCCGTAACTTTTGCCTAGGCCTCCCTTTATGTTTTTTTTTCAGTATAATAAATTCAGCAAATCCACAGTAATTGTACATTAAATTGTGGATAAATGTGACCTCTTCAAATTGATTTACTAAAATATGTGAATGTTGTTTATCTGTGTTTGCATGAGGGTTCCAAACCCAAGGACACACACAGAGATATAGACATGTGTGTGCCGTTGAAGAGGTCAGTGAGTGGTGACCGGGCCTGTAATTGTTACAGTATCTCACTTTCATGGTCTCTCCCTGTTGGGCTGTTGCATTGATCCCTTGCATTATTTTCAGGCTTTTCCTTAAGCCTTGCCAGCTAACGCTTTATTGGATAAACACACATCACCCTCTCTGGTCAGCCGGACGCAGCGCAGGGCCGAGCACCAGCCTCTATTCAGCCAGACGGAGTGTAATTAGGGTGTTTTTTTCTACAGTGCTGCTATTGATTCTGCACCGACAAGATTAAGCATGATTAGAATCCAGCTAATACACTGATGGTGTGCGGCTTGTGTAACGGCAGGTGCCTATACATATTCAGGGTTCTTCACTGAAGAGAGGAAGTCGTTTACTGAGCTTTATTCAAGATTAGCCTGTTAATAGCAAAACAACCTGCTTAAGTCAATGGGCAGCAGGGCTGGAAGAGGATTAAAAGAAGCTACAGAAGTGAATCAGCTCCGCAGTTATTGTTGCATTATCTACGTTTAATTACAAACGATCCTTATTTAAAGGAACAGTTCATTGAAAAATCGTCTGTCCGCAGTGTTCCATTGAGGCCAGATGTGGTCGATCAGTCAACATGTATTAAGGTCCAAATTATGGGGTTTTTTTTAGTTTCGAACTGGAGCAAACTGGAATGAGGATAGTGTTGCTAACAATAGACGTCAATAGTCACCTGAATATTTTCTGTAAACTCATTCTCAAAACCTACTCAATCTACGCTCAGCGCTTCATTAAGCTGGTGCAGACTTGGGGATGTGGTTTAGGACACAGTATGACTAAATGTGACTTGATTAACTTCACCACTGCAGGGAGCCATTTCAGGCACCACCCAAGCTGATGTTCACAAAGCAGTCGTCAGACCTCATATTTGAGGTTTGTTGGTGCCAAAACTGATTCTAGATCAGTGTTTTTGCTCTTGTGGCGGTTTGTGAAAGAGACTGTTGTGCATGAAGGCTGGCTGTAGTGTTCATCTACACTTTGAAGTTTTGTTCATTTTTTATTTAAACTTTATTGCTGAACTTATTATTACTAATAATATTTTTATTTATGTAGTGCCTTTCTCAAACTCAAGGTCATTTGCTGACATGGATCAAGAAAATAACCGAATCACAACCTTTTTGCTCTGGAGTGTGTGTGTGTGTGTGTGTGTGTGTGTGTGGATATTAATTTGGTTTTTCTTCTGGCATTTTCACAGGAGCCATTCACAACCCTCTTCCTAAATTTCCAAGGAGGGAAGTTTGACCATGCTGACCGAACCTTCTCCTCCATCTCCAGAGCTTGGAAGAACTGCCAGAGGGACACATCTGATGTGAAGGTACACACAAACACTCACACACACACACACACACACACACACACACACACACACACACACAAACACACACAAACACACACACACACACCCACACACACACAAACAGTACCTTACTCATTACTCCGCATGCAACCCTGTTAACCTTCTTATGTCCAACTAGCAGCTCCACCCACATAGTCCTAAATAGATACATTTACTGTGTTGTACAACAGTTACCTCTGCATACAGATTCTGATGTACATAAATATACCATTTCTAATGGGTAGCTCCACCCACACAATCTGACTTATGTAAATATATTGTACTATTCAACGGATAGCTCCACCCACAGAGTCTGATGTAGGTAAATGTGTTGTTTTTAACAATTATGTAATTAATGTCACATTTTGAAACCCCAATACTGATGCCTGGATAATTTTTTTTTATGAAATGCTCTTAAATAGAACAAACATATGAAAAATTATGCTGTGACATTAATAAAGAAGTGCTAGTGTTTCGTTTTGGCAGGGCAGTAACAGAGCTGCTCTGATCCGCAGCAGCACAGCATTGGCAGTGGAACATTTGTTTGCTTCATTATGGGAATTGCTTTGATGCAGCTCACCACTTGCAACAGAACTGCTGTTTTTGGCGGAAGCAGTTCCCCAAATCGAAAACGTATGAAGCCATATTCAGACTGTATTTGCTTTACCTTTCTTTCTATAAAAGTTTATGTAAAAGTGGAAACGTCACCCTCAATCTTTATTTGTGGGTAAATATGTAATGTAATAATTTTTGGACATTTTACAAACTCACGCACACAAACACGCATTTCCTGTCAATCAGGCATCAGTCGGCGAGGTATTTGGTCCCTGTTTCTCCAATATGGAGACCATTACGTGATTAGATGTTTCTGCGGCGAACACACTTCCTCCCCCGGTAACCGGAGCCCCCTGGGGCTGGAGTGAGGGCTGTAACCACGGCGACACAGCAACTTTTTTGCCCCTACTGCCCCCGTCACCCCCTCCATAAACATACACCATAGCACATGTACGGTCACAACCAATCCTTGTCACGTTACCATGAAAGCGTCAAGCCTTTCTGATCAAAGCCTTAGTCTGATCTCAAATTCAAACCTCGAAAGCTCCACCAGACCCTTCATAGCAGGTAACCTTAGCATGAACCGCGTACCACTTCACCTTCGGTCCAAAAGTGAAGCCCTCACACTGCAGCCCTCAGAAACCCTTGCCGTTCAGCTTTAACAAGTGTCCAGGTCTTTTACAATATTCATTACAGCACACATACACACACACACTCAGGCTGTGCTGGTGCAGGTCTGCTGTTCCTCCACGGTTCCTCTAGCCTGATTGCACTCCTTTCGATAATAAAACATGTGGATCGTATTACCGCCTAACACTTGATTACAAAAGAAGCCGCTGTGGACTCGCTCAGAGGTTGTCACTGCAGATCAGTGTAACAGGATTTCTGCTGGCCTGAAAAAGACTAAAAGGCTTGACCTGAATGGACCAAAAGCTGCATCAATACTGCATTTTGGCCATTTAGGACCACAGAATTCTTAAAAATAGCTGCTATTAATAGAACATTATTACCATTTTATTAGCCAGCCTGTCAGGTTCTTGATATATTAATCAGTCTGCCAAGTTATCCTTTTTTGGACTGACTGCTTATCTTTTTACCTCTTCCCTACAAAAGGGTAAAAAGACTTCAGCAGTTTTTTGTGTGTTCAGGGCAATAATGGCTCTGATCCTGTCAGGCCAGTATCCAGGCTGACCCCTGACCTCAGCCCCTGACCGCGCTGCACTAGAAAAGGCCGCTGGAAGTTTCCCCTTAGGGGAATTAGAGGGGGCCTAGGACGGGGCCGAGGGGCACTCCTCTCCACTGACCCGCAGCAGGACAGGATTTTGGATCACAGGTTTTGCCCTTTGACCAGACCTGCTCATGGGGCCACTGCACATAATAGCCCCTCCACTGCCCCCTGGTCTTCACCCATTCCGCCGCTTAAGTGCTCCTGGGTCTGTACGTCGCCAGCCGAGGAGGTTAAATTTACGCGGGTGAAGCACAGGGCGCCTGGTGCCATCGTAAAACGTCGACCTTTTTGTTTTAAAGACTGGCCATTTTAAAGAGAGGCAGAGCAGGAGGGAGGAAAAGAGGCATGGGCTGTTTGTTTGCTCACCTAATTGGCCACTCTCACTCCTGTGAAGCTCCGAGCAGGGGTCGTTCAAACAAATAAACCTAATCAACCGGATTTGCTGGTGGCGTTACGCTGCTGATTGTCGGCTGAATCGACAGGCGCTGACTTTGTGGTTTTTTTTGTGTATCTAAATGGCCTAACTTTACTAAAAGCAGGTGAGAGAGCTTCAGTAGAGACTCAGCAGAAACCCAATACTTTTTATCCTGGTTTATCAGGAACATTTTAGTTGGAACCCATTAAGTGAAAAGTTCAGTTCAGTGTGTGTGTTTATGTTCTGAGCACAAATCCTCAAATAATTTCTTTCATGTGAATTGACATGATTATACTGATTTGTACCAAAACAACAGTAAAGCTCTAATTTTATTGTAAATTAAACAATGAAAATTATATAGAATAAAAAACAAAAAAAAAAGTTCACAACATCACTTTAGACCTATATGAGGAAGATGTCTCCAATAAACTAAACAGTAAAGATCAATAATCACCTAGTGGTTCATCCCATAATACACACTAATATATGTACAGTACTGGGCATCCATGCAAATTGGTTAACATAATTTTTTTCTCAGTGTGTGATAGCTTTGCTAGCAGAAAGACATTTTAACATATAATAAATACAAACAAATAAGAAAGCAGTAAAACAATTTCTTTGTCAAAAAGTAGCACAGGTTCTGTTCAAGAGTTCTCCTCGATGTCTCCAGCCATTGCCTGGGTTTGTGAAATTCCGTCCACAGCTCCTGATTTAATTTAATGAAGAACTGATTGAGTCAAACCAGGTTTCTGAAGGAAATACTGTAATACTGGACTTCTACAAGAACAAAATGATGTACTGAACATACACTTTACTGTAGAAAGTTATTCTAACTGTATATTTATTCTTATTACTTTTTTTTTATATTTAGTGATGTTAACGTAAAAAAACACTTCTCATCTGAACAGTTTTTTTGCAGGTGACTGAGACATTTATATATACACACACACACACACACACACACACACACACACACACACACACACACACAGGTGTGCACAGATGATAAGTTTGTCATTAAAAGGGCAGAGTACAGCTGGCTGTCTGTTTGGGGATTTTTATTTGTGGGATGTATAGTAAAGCTAAAGTGTTTACATTGCGCACTCCTTTATCACCAGGAGTCAGTTATCCAGCTATCATTCAAGCCATCCATCTATCCAGCCATCCAACCACTGTACACACACATCCATCCATCTGCCTTTTTACTCTTCATATTGGTTTTTCCTTTTTGGTATCTGTTTTCTCTCCTTCGCCCCCACCTGTACTCGTATGCACACTCATTATCAACATACAAAATTCATTTTAGTTATTTTTGTGTCTAAGTGATGATGTTCCTGTTTCCTGCAGTTTCCTGCAGGATGATACTAAACAGCTACACTGATTAAATCACCTCTTCTGGGAAATACAGCAGAGATATTCTTAATCCATTTTGCATGTTTTTTTTTTCTCTGTTTGGACAGGAGCTGACTCCTGAGTTCTTCTACCTGCCGGAGATGTTTGTTAACTCTAATAACTATAACCTAGGGGTGATGGATGATGGGACAGTGGTATCGGATGTGGAGCTGCCACCTTGGGCCAAAACTCCAGAGGAGTTTGTCCGCATCAACAGACTGGTACGACTCTCTTTTCATTTTTTTTGTTTGTTTGTTTGGCTGTACAATACACCCTAAAACAGCATCCAGAAAGGATGTGAATGGAACATTCCCTACAGCACCCTTAATAAAGCATTAAAAAAGTTCTGGTTTCCATTACAGACTCCTGATTAATTTTAATCGTAGCTTTCCGTAGGTGTTGCGTTCTAAGAGCACCCGTATATAGTGGTAAAAAAATGCCTAAAAGTGCCAATTTGTATTGTGTAAACCCTAAATATGCCCACAAATCTGCTCCCAGAACACTTAAATTCAAAACTCAATTTAATACATTACCCTTAAAGAAAATGTGAAGGTAAACCCGTATTCGCCCCTTTAAATTTAAATTCCCCACTGAGATATGCAACTGGGAAGGTCGTGGGACAAAAGTATTGAGACACCACGGTGAGGTGAACTTTTTTCAGGGAATAACCCCTGATCTACTCGGGCTAAAAATACAAATGAGGGCTCGTTGGAAAGGTCTCCTGGAGATCAATCGAACTGTGAAGTTTGAAGTGTCCGAGTGCTTGCACCACGGAGTGCTTGGAGTGTGTGGGCTCAACCCTGGTGTGGAATTCAAATAAAGTGCACTGTACTGTACTCTTCTACAATTTACTGCACTATATGAAACTACTGTGTTTTACACTATACTGTCCCACACTCTACTATACTGCACCACACTACACTGTCCTGTACTTGTCTACACTACACTGTACAATACTGTTCTATAATGTACTGTACTACACTACACTGTATTTTATAATATTATACTATTTCATTCATACTGCACTATACTACACCGCTCTACCCTGGACCATGCTGTACTGTACTGTACTATACTATGCTATGCTATGCCCTACTACACTGTACTCAACTATTACTCTGTGTAGTGTACTCTATATTCTACAATCTGACACTGTAGTCTATATACTATACCATAACATTGTATTCTGAACACTATTTCATAACACTCAGTAGTGTATATTATAGTATTACCCTTATAATGTGCTTTATCTACTATACAGTAACACTATTGTGCACTCTGTGTACTATACTCCTACACTGCACAGTGTGCTCTATGCACTGTAACACTTTAAATTGCACTCTTCATACTATAATCATACTCTGTGAAGTGTACTCTGTATACTATATACTCTATTCTGAATGCATCTGCAACACTGATCACTGATGTCCTGTTTCTACTCTCAGTGAAGAGATTTTGTTTGTGTGTTTGTGTGTTGAGATGACGGATAGTTAGCATTAGTTGTTGCCAGCTGTGCTACAGCTTTGTATCAAGCTCTCACACACACACACACACACACAGCTAATGGTGCAATCTACTCTGCAGCACATCTACTGCTAATGACCATGAGCAGCAGGGTACACACACACACACACACACACACACTTGTTTATGTTCTATAGATGATTAAGAGCTAATTAAACTGTAATCTGGATGGGGGTGCTAAGTGGCTGCTTGTAGAATTTACTGCCCTCTCCAAAAACACCATAGGAGTTCTCTGTCTCCTGGAGGAGTGTGTGTCTGTGTGTGTGTGTGTGTGTATTTATATGTGTGTGTGTGTGTGTGTGTGTGTGTGTGTGTGTGTGTGTGTGCGTTTGCGTGTGTGTTTGTGTGTGTATGTGCGTTTGCATGTGTGTGTGTCTGTGTGTGTGTGTGTGTGTGTGTGTGTGCGCAGTTAAAATTTATTCTAAATCTAAGATCCAGATATTAACCACACACAGACACACACAGGAGCATAAACAGGCTCACTCTACAGAGACTGCCCTGCATATCTCTGTCTCTCTGTCTCTCTCTCTCACTCTCCGTCTGTCTTCCTCTCTCTCTCTCCGGGTCTCTCTCTCTCTCTCTATCTCTCACTCTCCGTCTGTCTTCCTCTCTCTCTCTCCGGGTCTCTCTCTCTCTCTCTATCTCTCTCCCTCTCCCTCTCTCTCTCTCTATCCTTCTGTCTTCTTCACTCTTATTTTCCTCGCCTGC
>JBBPDB010059422.1:0-10602 GCA_037974465.1 Brachypetersius altus | reverse complement strand
GTGTGTGTCTGAATCCGTTTCTGATTCTTGCCCTTTTAGGCCTTACACTAGAGGAACAGTGAGTCAAGAACTAAGTAAGTTTTGGCTTCAGGAAAAACGAAAGCCCTCCAAGAGATTACAAGAGGACTGGAAAACAGCAAGCTGCACACAGCAGGTCCTCACACACTCCATATAATACACACACACACACACTACGTTAAATTACACTTAAAATTACAGTTCACAAGCTGTCATTCATATTCTGTCATTCAGCGTCATGCATGTCATTACCCAGCAGACTGTGCTGCAGTGTTTGGTCCTTTGTCAAGAGCAGGAGAGGCAGAGCCTCCTGGAGATTCTACACACACTCTCTCTAAAAGAGCTGAGGGACCAGAGAGATACACTGCCACCTGCTTGCAGTAAGTCAGCAATGTTTTTCCCATACAGCTTATAAACAGCACAGCCTCATTTGACTGGTATGTTACTGAAAAACTGGGTCAACAACCCATGCACCATTGTGTTTGTAATGTCTAAAGTTTGTCTAAAATAAGAAAAATCTGGGCACCCCATGTAATATTACATGTTGTTTTTCTAAAGGTTTCTGAAAACAAATTAACACAATCTTTGCGTAAATTTGAATTTGAATTTGACATCTAACATACTAACACCCTGAGTTAAGTATATCGTTTTGAGAGTGTGGAACTGAAGTCTGTACCTGCCAACAGATCCTTAGAGGTTAAGCATTATGTTGTTTTTTTAGCTGCTGCTGAGATGAGCCCTGCGTCCCTGAGACAGAGCTGTGTGTTAAGTCTGAGAGAGATTAAAGCCTCACTGCTGGAAGTCTCCTGGGCTGACTGTTCCATTCACCTACTCACTCAGCTCACACTGGCGCATGAATATGAAACCTGGACTGTAATGCGCTCTCTTCCAGTCATGGTAGTATATAATTATTCATACATAAATAAACACACACACACACACACACACACACACACACACCTAAACACAGAATTTCAGAAACCTACAGAAAGGTTTACCTTTAAATGAATGTGATTTTATCATGACTAGGATGCCAGAGGTATCACAGCTTTGCTGCACAAATATGAGAGCGAGCTTCATTTCCCAAAGCTGCAAAACCTCTATGAACTACTGCAGCCATCAACCTCCAGAGGCATGGACACAGCTAATACTGTCACTTCAACGGTGAGTTACTTTTTACCACCAGAAAACCAAACAAGGATTTTATTGATGCATTTGTCATTTTAAAGCCCACCTGAGGTCAAAACTGACCTTTGTGTTAACTTTTCATCATATTAAGTGTGACTTATATTACAATTTAAAAGACTAAATTTTCCAATAATCTACCATCAAAATGTAATTGCTTTCTTCATGCTTTGCCTTTTGTAGTAACTGAACAGCTTGTGGGTGAAAGGATAGTGAACTGTGTTTTTGTGCTGCTGGTAGGATGGTGAGCGGACTGAGCAGAGACAGCATGATCCTACAGAGAGTGAGACGCAAGCACTCTGCAGTGGTAAATCACAAATATTCCAGCAGTCTACTGGTCTTTCATTGCTGCTCACTACTTTCATAATATTTTTCTACATAATATGGCTATGTGTATACAACATCCCTATGTTTGCTGTGTGTTTTGTGTTTGCAGGCTGTGGTGTTGTCCTCATGCCGGAGGATGTTCCATATCTAGAGATTCTGGGGCCCAGAGACCAGATAGATGAAGAGAACACAGAAAGAATGAAGGAAGAAGCTGAAACAACGGGAGAGTTAGCTGGGGAAAGCATAGAGTTAGGAAAAGAAGAGGAGCGAGATGGATCAGAAGACAAGAGAGAAGAGGAAAAGGTGGAGTTGAGTGAAGGAGCAGAAGGGAGGGAAGTGGAGATTTCTTTGGAGAAACAGGGCTCACTGATCACACTGGCATGGAGCAAACCAGCTGATGTTGTGAGCAAAGACCAGGTACACAAACACACACAGGTTTATCTTATCTTATCTTATCTTATCTTATCTAATACTTGTATAAATGTATAATAGGCTGATATCCACTCAGCTACACTTCATTGTATTAGTGGTGAAATTCTGTTTTTGTCTTACATGCAGTTGTTATATGCATTTACAAAGGTTATGCCATGTTTTCCTTTTTCCAATATGTTAAATACAGCAAATAAGTAAAAATCACTGAAATTCCCTATTAAAGTTTACTGTAGGGGGTATGTTAACTTATTGTCAAGTTTTAAAGTCAATTTCAAAAATGCAGACTTCTGACTGAAACATACTGTATGATTAAAACAATAGTACATCGTCTTATTGCCTACCCTTACTAAAATAATACACTTATAGCATTGTAAATGTTTGTGAGCGTGTAAGATACTGTCTTCTGTATTTTCTTATACTAAGTACTTCTTGCCAACAGGAAATGAGTGCGGCTCTACCAGAAGAATTGTCAGCAGCGATACCTACAGATTTACACACTGAAATCAGCATGCAGCAGGTCCATGGAGACTCTATAATGACCCCTAATGAACTGCACAGCCACACACACCTTGAGAACACTGGGTCCCCTTTAAGCCAGTTACAGGAACAAACACACACAGAACAGCCTGTGCAGAGGACAGTGGAGGAGCACACACTTGTACAGGCTGTACAGGACGACTCCACCTCCACCTCCACCATGGTTAGATTTTTTGTCTCTTTAGTTCATTTCACTCTGTAACACCAATGACCATATCTCATTTGTGGATCTGTGGAACGCCAGCTACTGTACATGTCAAGGCAAAAATCAACTGGTAGTAGTATCTTGTGACGTAAAGGTTCAAACTACAAAAAAAAAAATGCCCCACTGAATCCCTACCATGTTCTTTAGAAACATGCCAAATTCTGCAAAACTTTGTCTATAGGGGGCACTGCAACTAAGATTTCGAAATCTTGGGAGAGGCTTAGGCTAAAATTTTGAAATTCGGGATACTTTCACTTAGCTGCATATGCTCTCCCACATCTCCTGCAATTCCATTTAGTTTACTCAACTAAACAGCCACCAATACCCAAACAATATTCAATATATGTCTGTAAATGGCCAATCCTAACACATTTTTGATAACTTATCCATATAGGAGCTACACTAGCAGTCAAAAGTTTGGACACACTCATTAAACTATTTCCTTTGTTTTAATTATTGGCTACATTGTAGATTAATCCTGAAAACATCACCTATTGCTCTGATAACAGCTTTTCAAAGTCTTGGCCTTTTTATCAATCAGATTTATCAACCTGGAATGGTGTTTAATTAACAGGTGCTCTTCGACAAGAGTTCATTAGTGGAATTTCTTGCCATCTTAATGTGTTTGGGACCATTAAGGGTTGGTACACAGTAACGACTTTGAATATGGTTCTACACCACATTATGGCAAGAACTGAATAAAAAGAAACAACAGTCCATCATTACCTTATTACAAAACATATTCTGGTTCGTTTAACTTTTTTTGTTTACTGCATAATTCCATGTGTTCCTTTGTTATTTTGTTTGTTTTCAATATTAATCTACAATGTAGAAAATAATAAAAACTAAGAAAAAACATTAAATGAGAAGGTGTGTCCAAATGGTAATGTATATACCCAGTTTCAAACAAATCAGCTATAAGATATTGCCACAAGTTAAAACATGTTTTCTTCTGTTTCTCTGACATGGTTTGGTCTATCTTTAAAATCAATTGTTGATGTTTTAGCTTCAGCTCATGAGTGAATACGACACAGGCACCACCATGTTTAGCTGTTGAATGTTGAATTTGTTTTCCAAATGTAATATTTACATTTATGAAGGTGCTTGTTTTAACACATGTAAGACACTTATGCTTCTTTTGGTTAACAATATTGTCTAATGCTCTTCCATGAATGTCACTTTTGGCCCATTTCATTTCTTTTTTGTATGTAGCATATTGTATAATAAAATATTCTGAAGTAAACAAATAAAACATTTAAAATTGCCTAATGTATTAGGCACAATTAAAAGTCATAGTAGGACACATAATCTTGATCTGTTGAATGAGCAGCTTTTGAAGTTATACTACATATGTTTGATGAACTGTGGGTAAATTCTGTGGAAGGTGAATTTAATTTGCCTTTTTTAACAGGAAGTTGAAGGTGATGGCACCATCACGGATGGACACCCTGACACCCAACACACAACAACCTCAGAAGCAGACCCACGTGGTGCTGCTCAAGCACACACATCTGAATCAGTGGAAATAGAGGCAGCATGTGAGGGGAAGGAGGATGAGCTGGTGTGTCAGGGTGAAGAAAAGTGTGTGAACGTGTGTGAGGAACAGCAGCTGCAGCGTGAGGCTACCATGCGCAGTCTTGTCCACATCCAGAGGAGAGCAGAGAGACGCTGGCAAAGGGACAGAGACCGACAGCTCCTCAGAGTGAGAACACACACAGAATATACACGGCTTGACAAAACCTTTGAGACCCTTTGTTTTCCAAATTTTTAATACATCATAAATAATAAGTGTAATATCACTGAACACTATGTATTCATAAACCTGTAGTCATTGTTCTTTATATTTTTCCAAGGTTTCCTGACTGGTTTTATGAAGAAAGCAGGCAGCTGCAATTTTTTATGACCATCTGTCTGTTATGTAGTATTTGTTAGCAGCATCTTACTGTAATGCAATCAGAAGAACACAGGTTTGGTTGCTGATTGCTCTTTCCACTCAAGCCCATGCATTTGTTTAATTCCGTCAACAGCATCTAATTTAATTTAATGAAAGATTGATTCGCTGGACTAGGTATTGGATTGTACCTGCAGTTCTTGAGCCTTCACCTTATTTTCCACTGTGTTAAAAAAGTCTGGTTTAGAATGAACTACTCAAGTCAACACGATTGGCTGCTGTTAATCCACACATTCGGGGTTCTATACAGGTTCAAGAGCGGCTGGCAATCATCCAGAATAGGAAGTCAGATGAAGATCTGTTGGGCCTGACACAGGAGGACACCTTCAGACACCTGACCAGCACTCTACAGCAGGTACACGCGCACAGAAACACACACACACAAACACACACACACACACACACACAATCATACACATACTCATACATCATAATTAAATCCAAAGTCACATTCATATGCAGTGCAGTGCCCTCCAGTTATTGCCACCCTTACTCAGTGAAAATTCCCCCTTTAATGTTAATTAAATGTTATTTTTACTCAGCAAGTAAATACCACATAGAAATTCCATGTGAACTCATTTCCTACAAGAAATAAGTCAAGTGATCATAATTTTTGTCATAAAACGTGTCGTAAATGTCACCCTCTATTTTAGTATCCCCCTTTTCCTGTATCAGTGCTGAGTATTCTCTTGTAATGTTTTATTTAATACCTGAGAGCACAGAAGAAGGGGTTACATATACATACACTATATAGACAAAAGTAATGGGACACCTGACATTACACCAACAGGGACTTTGATGAAATTGCATTCAAACACATATACCTCAATATGGAGCTATAACAGCTTCCACTCATCTTGGAAGGCTTTCCACAAGATTTCGGAGTGCTTCTGTGGGAATTTGTGGCCATGATTCTGCAGGCCAGTAAAATTCTTCCACACCAAACACATACAACCACGTCATTGTGGACCTTTCCTTGATAACTGGTGCACAGTCATGTTGGAATAGAAAAGGTTCTTTCCCACTTTGTGTCCACAAAGTTGGAAGCATGGTGTTGTCCAAAATGGCTTAGTATGCTGAAGCATTAAGATTGTCCTTCACTGGAAGTAAGGGGCCAAGACCAGTGGTTCCCATCCTGGGGTTCGGGCCCCCTTAGGGGGGCGCTAGAGATCACAGGGGGTGCGCCCAATTTTGTTTGCACTAAGGTTACCAAAAGTATATATGAAATTCAGAAAATTTAATTCAGAAAATCCCAATGTCTGAGAAATGTGAAAGAAAATGTGAAAGTGACAATATGGTCATACGTGAACACACCACGTATGACCAGATGACCACATATGACAGTGTGAACAGCATGAAATACATCCTCTGCATTTAACCCATTCACCAAGTGAAGCAGGGGGCAGCTACGAACACAGCGCCCAGGGAGCAGTGTGCCCTAACCACTAGGACACCAGCTGGCCTTTTAGAGGGGAACTGCACCAAATCTGAATGATTTTTGTTTAAGTTCTTGCTGAAGTCAACACTCGTGTGTTCCCATGCCCCTCTGAGGGTTATCCAATAAACTTTACCTACCTGGGCTATTAAAGCATCGGGACGGTCCTTTTGAAGGCCTCAGGAATCCCGTTAAGACAGAAAAGGATGAGGCCAAGTGGATGAGGGCTGGTAAAAACCTTTATTGAAGGGGCAGCAGATATAGCCAGCTTGGCATTAAAGAGGTTTCAGGGTCTGATAAAGTTTCCAATATCATTCTTGCTTCAAAGCCCAGGCAGAGTCACCAGTGTTCATTTCAAAAGACCTCTTCTATCCCTGAGGCCAGTGAAGGAAACGGGCGATAAACAATACCTACAACGATTTATCTGTAAACATATAACAGCCCTTACTGTGTTATTCGTTTGCAACCACCAATCAGAGTAATTGGCTCTATAAGCTGGGTGTCATTGGAAACGACATCTATTAGTAAGTGCTTTAGTACAGCTGCACTAAAAAGGACCTCGGCTGCCAAAGGTTAATGTTACTTAGCCTGGAAACAGAATCTTGTGGTTCTTCTCTGCTTGGCATGGTCACATGGTCTCATCATCTGTGTGTTTGTGTGGGTGTGAAATCAGTTAATGCAGCTCACGCACTAATGTTTAACCTGTATCAACAGAACCATAATGTGGAGAGGAACCACAAATGCCAGGTGTGTAGACACCTGCTCATCCAGCATTTCTTCTGAGGGTTTTTTAATGCGGAGTTTTACCCCTTTGCTGAATGTAGAAACAGCCTCTAACCTTCTTGGAAGGCACTAGATGGTGGAAACGTTGTTGTGAGGATTTGATTGAAGTTATGAGAGCATTTTTGAGGTCAGGTACTGATGTTGGATGATCAGTTCTGGATCATCAATTCCACTCCAGCTCATCCCACAGGTACTGGATGGAACAACCTCAAACGAGTCATGAATCGAAAAATCACCCCAGTGTCGAGGCAAACATTGTCTCATTAATGAGGGTATATTTAACTGCTCTGCACTCAGATGGCACAATCAGAGAGAACACAAGAACAATTCACAACAGAAAGAAACAGATTATCGATTTTTTTTGTGTGCAATGCTGGCGCACAAGCAAACAAACTCACATAGCAACTAGGGCTGTAACGATATGTGATATGAAACCGAAATCGCGACACTCAGATCCACAAACATCTGTTAGCTTTCACTGCTAAGGGTGCTGGCCCGTGGACAGTACACCTCTTAATAAAACCTTTTTTCACCGCGATTTTCACGTCAATTTCGAGCAGTAACCAATAGTAGTGGTTGTTTATTCATAAAGTGCCTCCCGTGAGTCTTTCTGAAGGCTCACGTGTTCAAGCTGAATTTCAGAATAAACAAGATGAAGGAACAAAGGCCAAATCCTTGTGAAGAACTGGATGAGGCACAATTCACTGCAGATCTGATGGACAACTGGACTTCTGGAGATGCAAAGAGCAGCAGTAACTTTGCTCCACATGACCAATACCTGCACATCACCGGCAACAGACTCCCTGCCATTCCGGATATTTAGGCACCCAGCATCAATAAGGACCACAGCCATCCAGCACATGGCCCGTTCTGTTACAGCCAGGCAGACAGTACAGATTCGGGAACCCTCCAGAACACCAGGCACCAACCAGGTGATTCAAAACAAAATATACAGAAATAAGGGTTTTGCACTGTATGGTAAATATTCCATTTTGTTTACCATTATCTGTATTGTTTACTGCTACTTCATCACTTCTCTTTCACCGTCAACACTGTTGGAAACACTAAATAAAATTCTATGAGTCATGTAGACTTAAGAAAAAGAGGATTCTTGTGTAGTAGAAAATTGATTAAAGTCTTTTTAACTCTTGAGCCACCTTTCATTTTTGATCCAGGCTTTCTTGTATTTTAATGTGGTCTTGAGGAGCAAAAAGTCCGCTGGACTGGTGGTGGTAATACAGTTCGGTTCTTAGAAAAAAATCAGTGAGTGCTGATCCGTGTACAACTGAGGGGTTACTGTACACCAGATTTGAAAATGATCTAAAGTGGTTCTTGATATACTGAAATGTCTCAAGGTGCAGCACTTCAGATAGACAATAGATTGATAGATTTTTTAAAAATCTGGTGTGTATCCAAAGAAAATGGTAGTGATACAGGCTGCCGATTTTCATGAACCTTTACATAAAGATATTGGCTAGTGAAGTGTAGATATTTGCATTGATTTTATTCACTAGGTGGCACTACTTCAAATAGCACTAATTATATTATATTATAATTTTGTAATTTGGGGCAAAAGTGCTTTGTGCTTACCCCACATCTGGGGGTGCTAGAGAAAAGGAACACAAAGCTCTTATTCCATATGAGCCATGTGGGGCTACATCTATCATCTACCTGTTCAATTCCACACAGAAACACTCTGAAAGACGCTTTCTCTCTCGACCCACTGTGAAATCTGGGGCTAAACCTAAATGAGAGAGAGAGAAAAATAGACAGCAGATGAAAGCGAGGGAGAGATGGAGGCAGGCGATGAGTGAGAGAACTGGCCTTGCATGAAGAAGACAGATAAAGACAGATAGGAGGGAAAAAGGAAGTGGAGCAAGACGTCCAGAGACAGACGGAGGGGTGGAGAGACATGGAGAGAGAGAGAGAGAAAGAGAGAGAGAGAGAGAGAGAGAGAGGGAGAGAGAAATATTGAGAGAGAAAGAGAGGTAGAGAGGAACAGAGAGAGAGAGAGAGAGAGAGAGAGAGAGGTAGAGAGAGAGTGGGGGCGGAGAGAAAGAAAAGGAGAGAGAGATAGAGAGAGAGTGAGAGAGAGATATTGGGAAAGAGAGAGGGAGAGAGAGATGAGAGCGTACAGTAGAGGGAGGATGGGGGATGGGAGGCGTACAGTGCTGGAGAAGCTCAGACAAAGGAAGAAAGAAGAGCTGCCACTGCTGTGTGTGTGTGTGTGTGTGTGTTGTGTGTACAGAGACGCAGAAGCACACGTCTGTCCAGTCCATTCCCACAGCTGACCATTAACTTCGATGATTATTATCATCTCTGATGCTCCTTATATATCAGTACTGCAAAAATAAGCTGTTAGCAGCACTGTGATGCATCATTGCTGCCCAGACTCTCCATTTATTTCCATTTGGCAGCTGCCCTTTACGCTGTGGCAACATTTCACAGTTATGAGATGGTCCAGGAACGGTCCACTTACAATGGGCACCACATTACAACAGGACCACTCCTAATAAGGGTTTATTTATTAGCTCGTAAATAATCCCTCATAACACATAAAGAACAAGGCCTGCTGCTTTGCCAAATAGTGAGCCTTCATTCATGTATGCTAGCTCGACTCTACTGATCACCGCCTGATCATCTGGAAATAAAAATAAAAAGAAAGTCCTTTAAAAACAAAATATGAAGAAATGAAGGATGGCTCAAGATTTTAGACAGAATTGTAATTGAAGCTCCATCATGGTTTCTCAAACTGGAACTGACACAACGTCACAGTTCAACACGCTTGGAGGAGAACACTAAGTACTACTTCTGCTATGGTAGCTAAAGGGGGTTCTCCACTGACTGGTACCAGCTCGGTTCGGTTCAGTTCGGTTCTACTCTGTTCAGTTTGTTTTCGGTCCTACAGTTTTCCACTACAACTGGTTGCTATAGTGACCAAACACTCTGAGCAGCAGCCCGAGCAGAGCGCTCTAATCTGAAACAACCCGGCATCATTACAATCATCAGCATGGATGAAATCAGTGGGATTTCTTATCCTTGGTTTTTGGCTGTTTGCCACAAAACGGAGACAAATGGCACCAGACAAGACTTAAAGAAGCTATATTAGCGTTAGCTAATGGTAATGCTAACGGTAATGCTAACATTCAGTCAACAACACTGACATAACCATAGCGACCACCAATCAGCAACCTCAAATACTGTATGTCCACGTCATGATTTAGTATCATTTCAGCACGTTTGGAACCTCGGCCAAGGAGGTACAAAGAATGGTACTCGGTACCAGATACCAGATTTTAGTGATGGAAAAGCAAAAAAAGCGATTAGAGTTGAACCGAACCCAGCTGGTACCAGTCAGTGGAGAACCCCCTTAACAGACACCTGCACAGGCTTAGACTGGTGGAGTCCTTGATAATTCATTTTAAACAATGAAAAATATCAGTATAGTGTAGAACAACTAAACAACACAGCAAAAACAAACTACATTTGTTAAAAACATGCTGTAATTATGATTCATAATGACCATTATTACATAAAACTAAATGAATTCATAATATTATGAATACAGAAAAGATTTATAGAAGATTTTTGAATAACAGTTTATTAGATGAAAGTATTATTATTAGGGCTGTTAAAAATATCGCGTTAACTATTTGCGTTAATTTATTATCTATAACGCTTTAAAATAAATTGATCGCGCAATTAATTTGAAAATTAAACGCCCCTCTG